>CM033406.1:8299145-8548733 GCA_019426215.1 Buddleja alternifolia
AATTAAGTTATTTATTTAAATTAAAGATTCTCACTAAATGGTGTATTGTCATGATTATCAATAAAATTTGGAATTTTATTGAGGAAGTTAATTTAGTTGGGCTAATTAATTATTAACTTAATCACCAACACAATTGCTTTATTTTTCGCGAGCATGTATTATATGATGGTGACATTGTCCATGGGCTTAGGTTATTTCTTTTGATTGTATTTCCTTTTATGGGTTGTAAGGGCCGGAATTGAGCCCGTTTATTTTATTTCTAGAATTATGTATAGGTTGTTCCATAATCTCATGTAATAGATAAAAATAGAATAGGCCTTTCAAGAAGAGATCAATCCAAAAGAAGAGGAGCTTGGAGCCCACGAAGAAAAGCTAGGCTTATTTTTCTTTTTTAATGATGGTTCATTGGCTTGGGCCCTCTAGATAAAGCCCATGGACATATGTGTTGGTTTATTGCTTTCGATGCATGTTCATTAGTTGTATGAAGCATGTATGTTATCAATATGCGCTATATAAATTGAATAATGTGCAAAGTGAGACTTAGATAAATGTTTAGAACATGAATTCTCCCAAACAAAAATTATACTAAGTTAGTAAGGGGTGCTAGGCATCCTTTCCCTCCACTAAACTTAATAAAATTAAGTATTAAACCTAGTATATGGCATCTTCCCAGTAAGTGGGGATCGTATATCAAGATTTAATTTTAGAATTTTATTAAGTGCATTGGATGCCTTAATCGAGACATATTTCACCCCAAATATCATTAAAGGGTTGCAAGGTGAATTTCAAAAGTTATATTATGAGGAGTTAGTGGGAGTAAACTTAGATAATCCACAAAGCCTATAAATCGTTAAAGGATTGCGGTTTTGGTGGATTATGGGAAAAAGAAGATTGAACCATCTATTGGATAATGTTGGACATCACTTTAATCAAATAATGTACTAAATATCGTTAAAGGGTTGTCATCCATTAGATTAATTAAAGAACTCAATCCCCACCACGAAGTACATTACAACGATCAATTTCGTTTTTCACAGTGGGAGTGTAAATCTCGAAAAATGTAGTGGGAGCTAAGTTATAAGTCGAAGTCCTTGATTTTAAACTTTGTTTTAGTTTAGTTACACAAGTCTAATAAAGTCTAGTTTATTTTCTGCAGTTATTTGATTTCTCTCTCTCAAAATTAATTATCTCTCCCAAACCACTGTCAAGATTAATGGAAAACACAATTCTCACTGGTCCAAACTACATAGAATGGCTCACAAAGCTAAGGATGGTCCTTAGCAGTGAATCCATAGACTATGTACTGGAAGTTGGTCATCCTCCCATTCCTGGAAACGACGAGAGTGATGAAGTTCGCCTGGCTCGTTAGGATTGGTGTTGTGATAATCATAGAGCAAGGGTGTACATCTTAAGCTCAATGTGCATAGAGTTAAAAAGGTCCCATGATAAGATGGATAATGCAAGAGACATTATCCTGCATCTGGATGAGCTGTTCGGAGAGCGCGGTAGGACCGCCAGATATTTCATTTCAAGGGATCTCTTCCGAACTAAAATGACTGAAGGAGAGGATGTTGGGGAACACGTTTTCAAAATGATGACCGTGATAGAAAAACTAAAATCTTTAAACTTCTACATGGACCTACATCTCCAAGTTGATCTCATCCTACAGTCACTCCCCGATTCGTTCTATTACTTTGTCATAAAATTTGACATGAATGACATTGAGGGTTCTTTAGCTGGGTTATTAGAAAAACTCAAAGTTGCTCAGAAACAAATAAAGGTGGACAAATGGAACAACCCAATGGCAATTACTTTTCCTAATCTATTGGATGGACGAAAGAATAATAATGACCATTTAGAGGAAGGGGCATCCAGCACGACTTGCAACAAAGCACACCGAAGGAGAAATAAGAGGGCTAGAAATCAGGACAGATGCTTATGCTACGATGAGCTAGGCCACTGGAGAAGAGACTGTCCTAACATACGAGCGGAAGGTAAAGAACTTTATATTTTTAAAACTAATTGCTCTATTACAAATTTTTCCTCTTCATGGGTTCTTGATTCAGGAGCTAATACACATATGTGTTGTGAATCAGAATATGGAAAGAAGTAGGAAGCTGAGCCCTGATGAGGTGAAGATAAGAGTAGGCAGCGGGCAAAGCGTCGTAGCTACTGAAATTGGATCTGCCTCATTATTTCTTAATTCTGGACTATACTATTTCTGGATAATATTTTAGTTTTGCCCAATGGGCTTAAAAACATTGTTTCTATTCCCGTTTAGTTAAACTTAATTATACTTTCCGTTTTATTGATGAACGATGCAATATTTATTATGGTAATAAATTAGAAGGCTTTGCATCTTTAATAAATGGAATGTATTACCTTAATGTCCAGAATGAGTGTTCTGTGAATACTATACAAAGGAAACGTAGTAGGCTTGGAATAAACCAAAGATTGATTTCACATCTTAGACTAGGCCATGCCGGAGAACATAAAATTCACAAAATGGAGAAAGATGGACTAATCGATCCATTGGGATTGGATCCCTATCCTACTTGTGAATATTGTCTCAAAGGCAAGATGGCTAGATCCCCCTTCACATGGACTTTTGAAAGAGCCTCACAAATCATAGGCTTAGTGCACACTGATGTTTGTGGTCCATTTGAAAAAATGGCACGAGGAGGCATCCTTTAATTCATCACCTTCACTTATGACCATTCAAGATATGGTCTAGTGTACATGACGAGGCATAAGTCTAAATCCATTGAAAAGTTCAAGGAATTCAAGGATTTAGTGGAAAATCAAACTGGTCAACATATAGAAACCCATCAGTCAGATCGAGGAGGAGAATATATGATCAACGAGTTTGATGTATACCTCAGAGAGAATGGTATAATATTATAGCCCACACCTCCAGCGACACCACAGTTAAATGGAGTAGCAAAGTGAATGAATCGAACCTTGTTAGACATGGTTTGCTCCATGCTCAGCTACACTGACTTACCCATTTCACTGTCGGGTCATGCGCTGCTTACAGCTGTACACATTTTAAATAGATGTCCGTCCAAGTCCATTCCTATGACTCCCTATGTGTCACGCCCCAATTTTTTAGTCCTGAAAGTGGCCTAAACTAAAAGCATGAACCTTTCAATTAAGTAGTCCAATCCTAAATCTGACACACTTCGAAAATTTATCTAGTAGGATCACGACCCTAACGTCAACCAAACAAATTAAGTAACTTACTATTCCTGGCTCAATCTGCAATACTCACCTATAGGATTGTCCATGTCTACACTCATGATCCTTTAAGCCAGTCTCATTGCTCAACTCACCTCTAACTGGAAGGAAGAAAGTGAAATACGTAAGCAAAGGCTTAGTGAGCGCCAGTTCGTGTGGAAGGTGCTTAAAACTGTTTTTAGACCCAAAATCATAAGTTAATGATGTGAAATCAATAATAGTTTTTATTTTTTAGAAAATCATTGAAATAGTTAAAATAAAATTTGCGTTCATGATAGCAGTTAAGCAATAGGTGATATGACACCAAAATATTAGTATAAACACTTAGTATATGCATTCAACCAATAGGCAGTTACAGTAAACTTTACATTTCACATTTACGCAGTAGGGGGCCATGTTAGCAGTAGCATCGCGTCCAATTACTTTGCTCATAGCGCTTTGGGTCCCGCTGCTTTTTCCTTGTCACCCCTGAACAATCGGCTTAAAATCCATCACCTTATACCTTCCCACTTAGGCACGCGAAGCCCGTTTGGTCATATCTTGGGAATGCCACAATTCAATTCCTACGACCCACTCACCCTCAGAACACTCCATCTTTGGGCGTTGGGATTTGGCTGTGGATAGCTGGAACCGTTTTAAGATCGCACGCCCATGCCTGTCCAGCCGAACCCTAGCCCTATCCACGCCCGACACTTGGCCCGACACTCAACCATATACAATATGCAATCACATAATTTCACATTTCATGCAATAGTAGCCTTTTGGCTCATGATACAATAATCTGTCCATTTTAGTGAATAAGTGTGAAACGTGTGTTGAAGATGTACTTTCTTGGAAATCATTTTCTCCAAAATATGCATTTGAAACGATTCATGACTTTGGAAAAATGAACAATGCTATGGTTTAGAAAAAGTACTTTTGATATTATTTGAAATTCATTTATTTGATAACGGTAAAACAATGACAAATTGAATATAAATATATATAGGACGTAGAAAAACTTCCTTCCAGTTTGGAAAGATATATAAATATAGTTTTGCGAGGCAACTCACAGTACACTTCTGAGCTACGCAATAACGTCACCGTGTGAATCTCCAGCTCTAACAACTTGTCAAATTGTGTTTCCTCAAATAATGTTGTTGAGAACGAACGTATTCCAAATAAGAACCTAATCACTACTACACTTACATAATCAAGTTATCTGAATTCTAATTCCCAATATGATACACACTTAATTGCAAATAACCAAAGGTTATTGGTAACACAACTTACCCAACACTTAGATAGCTTCAATACTATGTATAGCTCGGATCCAAGAAGCTGAAAACCTCCATTATTCATTCGTGAACAAGATTACACCAGATCGCTTCACCGTGTGCCTCCCTTAATTCTCGCGTGCCTCCGCCATTATCCTTTGTTCGTCCCTTTAACATTCCAATCAATAGCTAAACTTAATATCCATAGATTCTGAAATAACTAAGCTTTCTTACAATCTAAATTTCATCTCAAGAACCTGACTGAAAAGGATAAATCATCACTTCAAACTCAACGTTCGGAAACTGCCAGATTTAGACACGTCATGCCACCTTGTAGACAAATCAACTTTCCATCCACATTACACCAAGGATTTTGGAAACTCTTACCACTAACAACATCTAAATTCAAAGCGTTGTCTAGTGGTTATCTCGAATTTACCATATAACCAAAATAAAGGGTATTTCAAAACAAAGAAACATAAATGAGAGTTTCTGGAAATCAAAATAGCATACTCGCATAGGTCCTTTGATGTCAATTTTTGGACTATTTCCTCATCAATTTTGAACAAGCTTTACCATTCAACATATCTAAACTAAATAAGGATCCTAAATATTATTTTTCAATAGAGATTACTGGTAGTGATGATTTGACTGAGAATACTGAAATATTTTCTAAATGATTTCAAACAAAACTTACCATTATCAATATCTACACTCAATGGGCGTTCTGGGGATGGTCTTGCATGTCTGATCAGACCATTGGAAGGCCTATTTCTTGGCAAAAGAAAATAGGATACCGTTCTGGAAACAAAAACCTGGACAGCCTAGCACCTGGTGCGGGGCTATTCTGAAACCTTCCGAGGTAGATAAGGAAGTTGGATTCCATATTATTGTTCCTCATCGTCTTCCAAAGAATTTGAGCTAAAGAACACTCAATTTGGACATCATTTGATCACTCAAAACTTGAAAATACCAGCATTGCCAGTGCTGGAAATTTCTGTGCGAAAATTGCTTGGGAAAATGTGGTTTCTTTGTTGTGGGTTGAGCTTTCTCTTTCCATGGTTTCTTGAATGGTTTTTTGGTAGTTAAAATGAGATGAAAATGTGGATGAAATCTAATTTTGGAGCATGTAATACTCATTGAGGAGCAAGATAGGTTTATATATATAGGGGTCGTGAGGGCTTCAATGCAAATTCTTCTTCTTCTCCTTATTTTTCCTCATATCCCCAAACAAACATATTAATCTTTAAGGCCCCACATGGATGCAAATTGATGTTTAAGTCCATCCACTTATTTGAATAATCCTTGGGTATGTAAGTACTACAATTATTAAATATTAAATCAAGTAATATTTTATACATTAAGCTATTAATCATCGGATTACTAAGTAGGTTAGTATTTAGAAAACTCTGGTGTCACACTCTCCCCCCCCCCCCCCCCCCTCTAAAGAATTTGGTCCCCAAATTCCAATAGTTTCATGCCACATCATATCTAATCCACACTAGCAAGATCCATAGACTTCATTATGTTCTTTATATAACCACTTATATCTCGTTAAACTAACAATCACCAGATCTAATATTTCTCAATCGATGATAATTTTTTCTTTAAACTCTGATTTTCACGAACTTGAGCTTGTACGCACTTTCTTGGTATGCTTCAAAAGTTGAAAATGTTCTTAAATATCAGAATTGAAGCTTCCCTCTTTCAATATTCTTGACTCCTTCTCTAGATGACACCTTGAAGAGGTCTCGGTCACCGACTTTTGATTTCTAGCTCTCTGATTCAATTGTGTACATGGTTCTTCTGATGACCAAGTGCTTTCAATTCTCTATTTGATGATTTCGATGTTGTCAATTATGTCTTCTATCCCTAGACGTGCAAGATATGTAGATCTTCTAAAAGCTTTAACCTTGACATACTTGGGCTCTTTTATGGAAGTTGGTAGTTTCAGTTTTGAAATTGCAAGATTCATGGATAGAAAGTCTCACAACTATAACTGCCTTCTTGCTTCACTAAAGGAAATTGAGTGCCGACGTATCTACTAGTTCCCTTGATAGTCGCTTTGCTTGAGTCTTCAATTGTCACCCATAAAGCTTTCTATCGTGATATTTTTCTCTCATGCCTAGTTTCGTAAGTGAAATGACTACTCACTTATACCAATGGCAGCCAACTATATCGATCGTTAAGGGATTCCCCAGAAAGGTAAAAGATGTAGCTTGGTGCTCAAGAATAATTCCAAATAAAGGTGATCAAGGTGATCATACAATACAAAATTGAAGTGAGAGTTAGTTTAAAGGGAAGACGCACTAAAGTTCCAAAAATAAGAATTTAAGATTTCGCAAGGAGAATAATTGAGTAATTAAAAGAATTTTTGGTAATAACTGAGACATTGAATAATCAAAAATAAGATGAAGATTTCAAAGTCGTAGAGGTCTTTCAATGGTAGTATGTTAATTTTTTTATTTTTTTTTTCAAAATCAAATTTTTCATATGTACAAGAGGTTACAATGATGTCGCGGTATCTTAAGAATGAATCAATTTGTCATTCAAATGTGTTGTAACACAAAGTAGATACAACCAATTTCAAATGTTAAATAGGTCATGTAGGAAAAGAAAGTTACAACATAAATGTCTTTTCAACAAATGGGAATAGAAGAAGCACATGGAGTTGCGAGACAGATGATTTAAACTATGGACAAGGTTAAAAAGAAACAATTCAAGTGGAAAATACAAATTACATATGATCCTAGGAAGTGAATTGCCTGACCTCAAACTGAACGAAGGAAAATGATTCGATTTGGAGAAGTTTAAAGATAACGAGACCAAAATGTAGGTGTTCAGACCAATTAGGAGTATGGATATAGGATGGCAATATTGAAATTCTTGAATGGAGACAAATTCCATGCAAGAGAGTATCCAAGAAGCATACATTTAAAACGATATGGCTGCAAATTCAAGATAGCATACATTTAAAATGATATGGCTGCAAATTCAAGATCTCACAGAAGATGATTAGTAATTTGAATATCGAAAAATGTTAAACCTAATTGTCAAATAAAAGATGGAAGAGCAAGGGGTACAACTATTAAAAGAAATTATAAGGAGTCAATAATAGGAGTAGGGTGAAATCGCGACTTAAAATGATGATTCTGTGATAAAATTGAACCGTCCTCAAAGAATAATCTATTGGCCAAAAGTGGTTACAAACAATCTTAAATAGATAAAATCGATGAAAGAGAAATATAGAATGTAAACAACACTTTGATAGATAAATTGACGAGCTGAGAATGTTTGCAAGGAAAAGTGGTTCAATATGTGATCAAGATTAGAAATAAGTAATTCAATTGGCAAATGCATACCTTATATGATATAGCAAGGATCTAAAATCAAAATTTTTGTTGTCCCAATATTCAATAAATAAGGGACTTTTTGGTTGAGCTTCAAGAATAAAGATGAAAGATAAGCTAACGTAAAGCTGAAAGATCGGTGGATTCAAAGATTTCTCAATGTAAATGGATTAAGCAACAGTTTATCGAGAAGAGTATAAAAAATGAATGAGAGTAATGTAAATAGCTACAAGCTCTAAGGTTTTATTAGAGGATTCGTCAATTGAGTATCAGAAATATAGTCAAACATCAATTTTCATATAAAGGAATCAAGAGACATTGCGAATTAAGAGAGAATAATTATGTCTCAATAGTTGGAGTAGAATAGAAAATGTAATTCAAAATGATGAGTCTATAATAAGAGTGAATCCGCCTCAAAGGTTAACAGCTCAATAGGTATTGGAACTTATGAATAGAATTATAGAACAAAATGTCGAGAGGTTTCCGAAGAGTGGATATAAAAATAAATTCCAAGGAACAAAACTCTCTAGAATGAAATTATGAATAGTAAAGAATTCCGAATATGAGAGTTTCTCAATCATGAAAGGAACATAACTTTCAATAATGGAGTTTACTAGATTCCCAACCATAATAAAGAAGCATGAATCCATAAAAAAATTGTTTCAACAGAGGTACAAGAAAGGGATAGGGAAAAGTAAATCTCTATTGGCGAATAGAAATCCTTCATCTTCTATAAAGCAAGGAGAATCACCCTAAAGTTCCTTCCTAACACATTTACCTCTCACTTCACATGATCGTTACAGGACAAAGGATTGGGTAGTTTAGCAGGATGAAATGAAGCAATCTGCATTCACTGTGTCAAGTCTTTCTGACTTAACATTGAAGTGGGCTTGTACGACTCGATGCACATTCATTCTTCAATACGGAGCATTATTTACCATGCAAAGTCACCTCCAACAGTCACCTTACTTCTCTTCCTCATAATAGAAGCTATCATTGTCTCAATGCTATTCCCACTGGGATTCTTCTAGATTAGCCTCTAGAACTCTAGCTTAGCTTCGTAAACAAACTGATAATCGACAATATCGATTGTTTTACTTAACAGGAACCCATTTGGCAAGGAGCGACAAGGTACTTATGCTTTATTGAATAAGGAAATGACATTTTACCCTAAAGGGTAAAGAGCGGGGAGCATGATCTAAGGCCGAGGGACTATATTACTCTATTATTTATCTAGAATATTTGAATTATCTTCAATCTAATGCAACTTATAATTTTCTAGTAACTAAGTATAACATGTCCTTCTCCAAATTACCAATTGAACCCAAGGAACTCATCTCGGCTTAGCGAAAACACATATCAAATGCGCCCAAAGCATTGATGTATCACAATTCTACATCGCCGAACTAACATCTTATCAATAATTCATCCTAAATATGATTAGCTTAACTTAGAATCCATTACTCTCCACAGTCCAAAGATCTTATCCCGGTGTAGCTCAAACACTAGCCCAAGCTCTGATACCACTCTGTCACGCCCCAATTTTTTGTCCTGAAAGTGGCTTAAACTAAAAGCATGAACCTTTCAATTAAGTAGTCTAATCCTAAATTTGACACATTTCGACAATTTATCTAGTAGGTCACGACCCTAACGTCAGCCAAACATATTAAGTAACTTACTATTCATGGATCAATCTGCAATACTCACCTCTAGGATTGTCCATGTCTACACTCATGATCCTTTAAGCCAGTCTCATTGCTCAACTCCCCTCTAACTGGAAGGAAGAAAGTGAAATACGTAAGCAAAGGCTTAGTGAGAGCCAGTTCGTGTGAAAGGTGCATAAAATGGTTTTTAGACCCAAAATCATAAGTTAATAGAAAAGCGCCCCGAAACCTTAGAGACATCTCTGAATGATGCTACCAACGCCAAGCTTCTCGCACTGCAGGAATGCTTCGACAAGCGTCTGGACGACATCTCAGACTCTATGTCTCAGATTGCTCATCAGGTAAGTTTACTTACAGAACACTTTCTGAAGTCTGATGATGGCAATAAGGTGGAAGAGAAGAAGAAAGGAGAAAATAGGAAAGCATCTAGTTCAAGAGCTCAAGAGCCTTCGCCTCCGCCTCCGCCTCTTAAGCGTCAAATCTTAACCTCTCTTTCTGCGCTAAGTCTCCCATCTTGGATAACTGCTTTTAAAGTAAGTGACTCTGAAGTGCCTAGTAGAACACTAAGGGAACCTCCAAGAGCACTATATCCAAATCTACCAATACCTACAAGAGCAATGTTAGAACAGTTTGACATCCCTCTTCAAAGAACATCCATTCCAGAACCTTCAGATCCAAAAATTTTAGCTGAAGAGAGGCAGATGTCTGATTTCATCCGAACTTTCAGAATTTGTCTAAGGTATATTGGTATTGATCCAACTGATTGGGACAAACACTTTACTGCTTTCAAGAAGAGACAACAAGAAGAAAATAAGCTCATAATCAACAAAGATCATGAAGCGATGATGACCTTGGAAGATAATCTAACTGAAGCTATCTGAGCTGAAATGCCCAAGCGATACAAAGTTAGATCAAGTCATTAAAGCTTTTTGATTTATATTACCTATATTCTTGTCTCTTATATTTTGCTTGTTTAGTTGTAAAAATGCTTGTAATCTTTGATATATATAAAATGCATTTTTCAGCTGAAACATCTCGTTGTAGCGTAACTAACTTTAACTAACCTTATCTAACCAAAGCTAACTTTTATTTTGGCTGTCTAACTCTTGAACTATAAAAGAGTAAGTATTGTCATCATCAAAAAGGGGGAAATTGTTAGGAATTTCATGTTAGATGTTTTGATGATGACAATTAGGACCTTTTTGTTAGACCCCAAAATATGTAAGTTTGTTTTTCAGCTTTGAAGCATTAGATTTGTAATAGGCTTTGTTTTATTTTTATTCTAGATTGTTAGGTTAAGTTGTCTTAGACTGAGCGTCTGATTTGTTCTGAGTGAGCTTATCAGAAGTAAAGTTTGAAGACTCAAGCGCCAGAAGTCTGAATAAAGATGAAGATTCCAAGTGTCTAGAATGACCTGCTACTCCAAGCGTCACCTTATAGGATAGAAGTGATTCAAGGTTGAATAAGCGTCTATCAATGACTAATATCACCTGAATTTATTTCTAAGTCCAGAAGGAGTTTTAATGCAAATATTCTCAAATGCATTAAATGCCAACGGACATTTAATTCAAATGCATTAAATGCTGATAAGAGCATTAAATGTGATAAGCACTTTCAGACGTACGGAGAAGCCACCCTATTGGACTGTCAACTATTCAAAGACTGCAGCACCAACTTTTGTGCACCAGATTTTCAGGAAAAAGGACAAAAAGCAGTTCACTCGCGAAAGTGAGAGACAAGCGCTCGTGCATGTGTCAAACGAACACTTTTTCCAAGAATGCCTATAGATAGGACTTCAACAACAAGCCAAACATAGAGAACAATTATCAAGTCGAATCGGTTTTGCATTGAAGTCTCATTCCTTACAATCTCATAAAAGCCAAAACTTTAAAGAAAATATTCTCTTTGCTTTTCTTCAAATCCGGAGACAGTCAACCAATATCTCAAACACTCTTTTCAGAGAAACCAATATTACTACTGAGATATTCCTAGTTGTTTGAACTTTATCAAAATCAAACAAACCGTCTAGAAAAACCCCTATCCAAGCCTCGCGATCTGTGTGAAATCGAAGTTGGATACTTGCCATATTTCTGGGTGAAAGAAGCAAGGGGATTGAAGTGATTTGGAGCAAAAATCTGTGTGATCGAGGAGCTCAAGTCATCGACATCCATCTCTCTCTAATTTGTAGAAGATTCTATGTGATTCTTTGAAAATCATTTTAGTGGATTGCCTCCAAATGTTCGAGGAGAAGAAGGACGTAGTTGGGATTACACCACCCAACGAACCTTACAAATATTGTTCTTTACTTTAGTTTCAGCATTCACATTGTCATATCATAATCTGATAAAGTAAAACTTAATCACACGCTAAGCAACTAAATACACTTTCTGTGACGCTAAAGATTTAAAAGAGAAGACTCCAAAAATCATTCCGTTGTGCTAACACTGATCAAAGAAGTAAACGCTCAAACCTATTTGGTTTTAGTATTCAAGTCTTGAAATCTAAGTTAAATTTCTAAAAAAAAACTTCGTTAGACGCTTCACCAAAGCGCCTATATTTTAAGTGAACGCTTAAGTCAAGTGTTAGA
Organism: Buddleja alternifolia; assembly: GCA_019426215.1. NCBI lineage: Eukaryota > Viridiplantae > Streptophyta > Magnoliopsida > Lamiales > Scrophulariaceae > Buddleja > Buddleja alternifolia. Next base: position 8,311,240 of record CM033406.1, read on the forward strand.
CACTTCAAGCGTCTACTTTTCAAGCGTCCAAAATCCTTTTTAATACGAATCTTTTGAAGTCGAAAAAGATTTCAGGGTCTATTCAACCCCCCCCCCCCTTTCTAGACCCTTTCGTATGCCACTTGGGACCAACACTGTGTTTAATTGCTTGTGTGATTGACTATTTTTTCGCGTTTTTGAGGCCTTCTTTGAACATGTTTTTCATATCAAAATATTCTGAATCTCGCTATAGTTTCTTCATGAAAGTTGTGTTTTAATGAGTTACGAATCTGGGCATGTAAATTTTATGAGAATCGAAGAAGTATAACCTTGAGACGTGCGCGACGCAAAAAGCGTGCGCAGTGCGCACAATAGGAGGCCTTTTCGGCCTCCCGTTGCGCACACACGTGCACACTGCGCACATTAGGTGGGCCCCAACACCGTGCCGTTTCACGGCGCCGGTAGCCAAGCACGATTAAAACGTGCGCTGGGCTCACGGCATACACCGTGCCATGCGCCCAGCGCACGGACCTGTTTCGGGGCCCGAGTTTTCGTGACTCGGGCCCTAATGGGTCGGGTTATATTTTTCTAAGGTCCAAATTTTAATTGAATAGGTGTTTGGGCTATTTTAGTTATCCGGGTGGGTCAAAAGGATGATGACCCGGATTTAATTAAAAAAAAAAGGGGCCCAAATTATTTTGATTAAAATTGTGGATAATTCAATAAATTAGTTATTGGGCCTAATTAATTAATTTTGAATATGCCAATGGTTGGTAATTTAATTTTGATAAAATTAAGCCTAATATAGTTTTTATTGATCTTTATTTGAATGAAATAATTAATTAATAAACTCTAGGAGAATTTTATTTATTAAGTTATTTATTTAAATAAAGAATTCTCATACATAGGATTATTTTCATATGAATCAATAAAATTTGGAATTTTATTGTGGAAATTAATTAAGTTGAACTAATTAATTTTTATTAATCACCAACATAAGTGCTTTATTTATTGCGAGCATGTATTATGTGATGGTGACATATGTCTATGGGCTTAGGTTGCTTCGTTTGATTATGTATTTCTTTTGATGGGTTGTAAGGGCCGGTTTGAGCCCATTTTATTTTATTTCTAGATTTATGTGTAGGTTTTAAATTACCTCTTGTAATAAATAGAAATAGAATAAGCCTTTCAAGATGGAGATCATGCAAAAGAAGAGGAGCTTGGAGCCCACGAAGATTAGCTAGGCTTTTCTTTTAAATTTCATGATGGTCCATTGGCTTGGGCCCTTTAGATAAAAGCCCATAGACTTGTGTGTTGTATTATTGCTTTCGATGCATGTTCATTAGTTGTATGAAGCATGTGTGTTATCAATATGCGCTATATAAATTGGTAAATGTGCAAAGTGAGATGAAATAAATGTTTCGAACATGAATTCTCCCAAACAAAAATAATACTAAGTTAGTAAAGGGTGCTAGGCATCCTTTCCCTCCACTAAACTTAATAAGATCAAGGATTAAATCCATATGTGGCATCTTCCCAGTAAGTGGGGGTCATAGATTAATATTTAATTCTAGAATTTTATTAAGTGCATTGGATGCCTTAAGGGTTGCCATCCATTATATTAATTAAAGAACTCAATCCCCACCACGAAGTTTTCATCAACGATCGCTTCCATCGTTTCACAGTGGGAGTGTGAAATTTCAAAAAATGTAGTGGGAGCCAAGTTATAAGTCGAAGTCCTTGATTTTAAACTTGGTTTTAGTTTAGTTCAATAATCTAATTAAGTCTGGCTTATTTTCTGCAGTCATTTTGTTTTATCTCTCTCAATCAAAAACCATGTCTCCCAAACCACTATCGAAGTTAATGGAAAATACGATTCTCACCGGTCCAAATTACATAAAATGGCTCACTATGCTTAGGATGGTCCTTAGCAGTGAATCCATTGACTATGTATTGGAAATTGGTCATCCTCCCATTCCTAGACCAGACGAGGGTGATGAAGTTCACCTAGCTCGTTGGGATTGGTGATGTGACAACCATAGAGCAAGAGTGTACATATTGAGCTCAATGTGCATAGAGCTGCAAAGGTCTCATGATAAGATGGATAATGCAAGAGACATTATCCTTCATCTGGATGAATTGTTCGGAGAACGCGGTAGGACCGCCAGATACTTTATTTCAAGGGATCTATTCCGAACTAAAATGACTGAAGGAGAAGATGTTGGAGAACACGTTTTCAAAATGATGACCATGATAGAAAAACTAAAATCTTTAAACTTCTACATAGACCTACATCTCCAAGTCGATCTTATTCTACAGTCACTCCCAGATTTGTTCTATTATTTCGTCATAAATTTTTATATGAATGACATTGAGGGATCTTTAGCTGGGCTATTGGAAAAACTCAAGGTTGCTCAGAAACAAATAAAGACGGACAAATGGAACAATCCGATGGCTATTACATTTCCTAAAACATTTGATGGAAAAAGGAATAATGCCCATTTGGAGGAGGGAACATCCAGTACGACTTGCTACAAGGCACAACGAAGGAGAAATGAGAGGGCTAGAAAATAGGACACATGTTTATGCTGCGGTGAGCTGGGCCACTTGAGAAGAGACTGTCATAATACACAAGCAAAAGGTGAATAACTTTATAGTTTGAAACTAATTGCTTTATAATATTCCCTCTTCAACGATTATGATTCAAAAGTTGATACCTTTTGTGAATCAGAATCTGGGAAGAAGAAGGGAGCTGAGCCCTAATGAGGAGAAGATCAAAGTAGGCAGCGGGCAAGGCGTCGCGGCTACTAAAACAAGATCTGCCTCATTATTTTTTATTCTAGACATATGCTATTTTTGGACATTGTTGAACATTGGTTCAATTTCCGTTTTAGTTAAATAAGGTTACACTTTCGTGTTATTAATGAACAATGCAAGATTTATTATGGTAATAAATTAGTAGGCTTTGTTTCTTTGATAAATGCATTGTGTTACCTTAATGTCAAGAATAAGTGTGCTGTGAATACAATACAAAGGAAACGTAGTAGGCTTGAAATAAACCAAAGATTAATATGGCACCTTCGACTAGGCCATGCTCGCGAACAAAAGATTCGCAAAATGGAAGAAAGATGGACTATTTGGCCCACTGGGATTGGATCCCTATCCTACTTGTGAATCTTGTCTAAAAGGCAAGATGGCTTGATCGCCCTTCATAGGGAATTTTGAAAGGGCCTCACAAATCTTAGGCTTAGTGCATACTGACGTTTGTGGTCCATTTGGAGAAATGGCCAGAAGAGGTTTCCTTTACTTTATCACCTTCACTGATGACCATTCTCAATATGGTCTAGTGTACCTGATGAAGCATAAGTCTGAATCCATTGACAAGTTCAAGGAATTCAAGGCTTTAGTGGAAAATCAAACAAGTCAACATGTAAAAACTCTTCGATCTGATCGAGGAGGAGAATATATGAGCGACGAGTTTGACTTATACCTCAAAGAGAATGGTATAGTATTGCAACTCACACCTCCAGCGACTCCACAGTTGAATAGAGTAGCAGAGCGAAGGAATCGAACCTTGTTAGACATGGTTCGCTCCATGCTTAGTTACACTGATTTACCCATTTCACTATGGGGTCACGCGCTGCTTACAGCTGCACACATTTTAAAAAGATGTACGTCCAAGTCCGTTCCTCTGACTCTCTATGAAATGTGGAGAAATAGGAAACCAATTCTTAACCACATAAAGATTTGGGGATGTCCAACTTATGTCAAAAAGACTAAAGTGGACAAGTTGGAGGCTAGGTCCTTAAAGGGACGTTTCATTGGATATCCTGAAGATTCTATGAGATACCTCTTTTACCTACACAATGATCAAAGGATCATTGTAGCCTTACAAACCCACTTTCTTGAAGATGAGTTCATTCAAGAAGGAGGAACGGGTAGAAAGATTGTTCTAGAAAAACAAAATGAAACCCCACTGGATACATCTACACAGGGAGTGAGAACCGAACCTTCTGTAACACAACCACAACCACGACGATCGAATAGAGTATCTCAACTGCCTGAGAGGTACGGATATCTAATGCAGAGGGAGTTGGATCTCCATTCTGTGTTAGAGGAGGATCGTGGAGAAGATCTCTCCACTTTTGATCAAGCGATGGTAGATGTGGATGCTGCTAGATGGAGTGAAGCTATGCAAACTGAGATCGATTCGATGCATGCAAACCAAGTCTGGAAACTTGTAGACCAACCTGAAGGGGTAAAACCAATCGGGTGTAAATGGATCTACAAGAGAAAGATTGGTGTTGATGGCAAAGTAGACACCTACAAAGTCAGGCTAGTGGCGAAAGGGTATAGTCAAAAGGAAGGAATTGACTACCAAAAAACCTTCTCGCCAGTGGCTATGATCGAATCAATAAGGATTCTACTTGCAATAGCAGCACACCTAGATTATGAAATATGGCAAATGGATGTCAAACTGCTTTCCTAAATGGATTCCTAGAAGAGGATATCTATATGGAACAGCCTAAAGATTTTGAATCCGAGGAGCATATTCATAAGGTGTGTAAACTGGAGAGATCCATTTATGGACTCAAACAAGCGTCTCGTAGCTGGAATCTATGTTTTAATGAGGTTGTCAAAGGATTTGACTACATCAAAAATGAAGACGAGCCCTGCGTTTACAAGAAGGTCAGTGGGAGCAAGTTGACATTCCTAGTGTTATATGTAGATGACATATTACTCATTGGGAATGACATAGGAATGCTCACCACCACTAAGAAGTGGCTTTCGAGTACATTCTCCATGCAAGACTTGGGAGAAGCGACCTATATTCTAGGGATTCGGATCTATAGAGATTGAACCAAAAGAATGATAGGACTTTCTCAAGCCCTTTACTTAGAAAAGGTCCTAAAAAGGTATAGGATGGAAGATTCTAAGAAAGGGTTCCTACCAATGAGACATGGGATATATCTTTCGAAATCTATGTGTCCTCAAAGTGAGGAAGATAGAAAAGAAATGAACATTATACCCTATGCGTCTGCTGTGGGCAGCTTGATGTACGTGATGCTCTGTACTAGACCCAACATTGCTTATGCTGTGAGTGTTGTTAGTCGATTTCAAGCAAACCCTGGTAAGGAACATTGGATAGCTGTGAAGAATATCCTAAAGTATTTGAAAAGAACTAAGGATATGATTCTCACCTATGGAAGTGGTGACTTGAGGGTGGACGGGTACACTGATTCGGATTTCCAATCTGATGTTGATGACCGGAAATCCACCTCGGGATTTGTATTTACTCTAAATGGTGGAGCGGTGACTTGGAAAAGTTCCAAGCAAAGCACAACCGCAGACTCCACCATTGAGGCTAAATACATAGCTGCCTCAGAGGTAGCTAAAGAAGTTGTTTGGATTAGGAAGTTCGTTGAGGAACTTCAAGTGGTTCCTAGCATAAAGCTCTCGTTGCCACTTTATTGTGACAACACCGGAGCTATAGCGAAGGCGATGGAACCTAGGTCTCACAATAAATTCAAACACATAGAGAGGAGATATCACATCATAGGAAAGATCGTTGCACAAGGTGAAATAGCTGTTCAGAAAATAGCCTCAGCCGACAATGTCGCTGATCCATTGACCAAGCCATTGGCACAGGCGGCGCTGGAAAAACATCTCGAAAAGATGGGTATTAAATACCACAGCAAATGGCATTGAGTGCAAGTGGGAGATTGTTAGAGTATATGCCCTCGAATGCCATAAAGAGGATAGATTTATAGGGCATAAACATTGTAACTAAACTATGGTTTTTCTATTAATATAAGGCAGTTGATTGTTGTTTTCTTATAGGCATTTATAAGGTGTGAATAAACAACGTAAAGTCCTTGATGACAAAGCAAACCTTGACCCTTGACATCTAAAAGGGTTCGCAAGTCTAACTAATATGGATTGGGCATCAATAGTGAATAAGACTTGTATGATGTAAATTTCGACAGAGAAAGTGCCAGTCGTACTCTATAGAAATGGTAGTGGGAACTTATATCATAGACGTGTCAATTGGACTGATATGTTTGAACACGGCTCGCATCAGTTCATCACATGGGTATTCACTCATTGACAGTTAATGATGAAACTGATAAGTAGTGATAGGTACATGTGAACCTCTGACCTGAGAAATCGAGTTGAAGATGTACTTGTGACATCAAGTCTGTCATTAGAGTAGTTAGATTCAAATCACTTGTTGGTGGAATCAACCTCGAAGTGCGACTTGATGGGCAAGTAGCATTGTTAACTGATTTGCAATATGGAATTTATTCTCTCATAATTGAATGAGTAAAATATCCTATGCGATCATGAATAAGTGAGGATGAAAGTCTTTGGCCAAAGCATTTAAATACCTCGACTTATTATGAGCTTAGGCATATGGTCAAGTTATATGAGTTTGACTTTAAACCATGACTCTTACTTAACTGGGATATAAGAATAAACGGTTTATATACGTACGGTATTCACGGCGTAAAGGTTTGGAATGATCCTATCCATTCGTTCTCAATTGGGTTACGGTGTGAGCCATGAGACTAGCTAGGTGTCACTCACACCCCTTTGGATTCCTCCCAATTGCCTTTTGAGACGAACCTAATGAGTCGCACTTAAAGGAAGTGCAAAAAGAAAAACATGGGAAAAAGGCTTGAGAGAAATTCACGGCATTGGATGCCGTTATTAATTAATTAATTATTGGATAATTTAATTAATTAATTAAATTAATGAGTTAATTAATTTCTTGGAGAATTTGAATTATAAATTAATTAGGAATTGAATTAATTAGATTATCAATTTATTTATTGGATAAATAAATTATCCGATTAATTAATTAGCAAGCAAGACGAAAGCTCGAAGGCTTCCGAGCCCACTAAGGGGCGGCCAAATAAACGCCCAAATAGGGCTCTTGCATGCTAGGGTTATTGTTTCATAATGATATAAATATATCACAAGGTGAAAAATAACACAAGGCAACTTACATAACTTTCTCTCCAAGAAAAAGTCTCCCACCTCTCTCTCTCTCTATAGTCGTCTTTGACAAGGAAGAAAGGAGGAGTTTTTCGCTTTTGATTCCGGCGTGACGAATTAGAGATGTTGGCAAATTCGGCGTTAGAGAAAAGGATCACGTTCAGAAATCAACATACGCGAGAACGGTAATTTTTCTATACACAATTAAACACGAGGATTAGAGATGATTCGGGCTTTGGGAATTAAATTTACTTTCCGCTGCGTTTTATTTGTATAATTCCCAACAAGAAGCTCGCAAGTTTTGACATTGTTCTAGACAATGAACTCTCAATAGACTTAGTACTTCAATCCTTGCCTAGCTCATTCGACCAATTTGTGGTCAACTTTAACATGAACAATCGGGAGGCAACCTTGCCTGACTTGTTAAGCATGTTAAGAACCGCAGAAGCCACCATCAAGGAGGACCAGCCAATCCTACTTGTGAGTTCTGTCCATTCTAAGGCTAAGAAGCCAAAGAAAGGGAAAGGGAAGAGTTCCCAAAAGAATAAGAATCTAAAAGCTAAAGGTGAGATCAAGAAGGTTAAAACCAATAAGGATAAGGGTGAGTGTTTCCATTACGGTTAAACCGGGGCATTGGAAGAGGAACTAGAGCTAAATTAAAGAAGATTAATCTGTTTTTCTTAAATAAGAAAACAAGATAACTTAAATAACACAGTAATGTGGCATGCTAGACTAGGACATATTTCCAAAGAAAGAATGCACAAATTGGCAAAGGAAAGTGCACTCGACCTTAAGGAAGAGGAAACCATGCCTACTTGTGAATCTTGTCTTAAAGAAAAAATGACCAAGTCACCATTTGTAGGACAAGTGGAACGTGCCACTCATCCTTTGGATTTGATCTACTTGGATATTTGTGGTCCTTTTAGTATAAGTACTAAAGGAAGGTGTACTTACTTCATTACTTTTACCGATGATTAGTCACAGTGCGGATATGTGTACATTATGAAACACAAATGTGAAGCTTTTGGAAAGTTCAAAGAGTTTAGAAATGAAGTAGAAAAACAACTAAGTCATAGTATTAAGACTCTTCGATCTGATCGTGGAAGAGAATACTTAAGTGACGAATTCCTTAGTTACCTTAAAGAGAATGAGATTCTCTCTCAGTGGATTCCGGCTGAAACACTGTTAGGTAAATGCCCTAGATTCCAATGAGGACAAATAGATTGTATAGGGTATTCAATTATGTTGTACAAACTGATAATTAATAAAGGCAATTATTGTTCTATTCATGTAAAACTTCGTGGCATCAATAAGTATTGAACAAACTGTCTTTGTGAATCGAGGTTGACTCTTTGCCCTTTATGGAATAAAGAAGTGGCATGGGGAGAGTCTTATTCCTAATCACTTAAAAGGGTTCGCAAGTCAAGGAATCTTAATTGGGCATTAAGATTTAACTTGTATGACACATGCTCTGACAAGGAGTGCCAGTCGAACACTATGGGATAGTGGGAACACGTGTTATAGATATATCAATGGAATTGACATATTCGAACATGGCTCGCAGTAATCCGATCACATGGGTATTTACTCGGTGACTGTCAATGATTGGATTACTGGCCATAATAGTATGCTTGAGCCTTAGACCTGAGGGTTCATGATCAATGTACTTGTACTATTGAATCTGTTACTAGAGTAGTTAGGCCCAATTCACCCTTTGGTGGGGCCGACCTTGAAGTGCGATCTCAATGAGTCAAATAGCAGTTGTTTAGTGATCGCCAAGATGGGATTCACTATCTCGTTAGTATATGAGAAAGTATCCTGTACAATCATAGGCATATGAAATTATAAGTCTTTGGCCAAAGCAATGAAACTAACTCATGTTGGACATGGAAGGTAGTTTGGTAATTTCATCATGATATGATTACATGCACAGTATCAAGTTTAGTGAGTTTGACATAAACTATGACTCTCACTTGATCGGGATACATCAGTGAAGGGCTTATACTCATATGGTAGTTATGGTCCAGAGGTTCGTAAATGATTCGTTCATTTCGTACTCAATTGGGTTACGATGTGAGTGCACGGGACTGGCCAGGTGACACTCACGTCCTTTGGTAATTCCTCCCATTGCCAACTGACACGAACCTAAAGAATCGTGCTATAAGAAACGAACAGGATGTCTTTTTGTGTTAATATTTTAGAAAGATATAATTAATTGGACGCATTGATTTATAGGTTAAATCAATGAATTAAATATTTAATTTAATTAGATTAGATTAAATTATTTATTTGGAGAATGAATTAAATGGAATTAATTAATTAATTAATTAATGTGTATTGGATTTAAATAAGATTTAAATTACATACATATTAAAAGGTGGGCAAAGTTGAATGGGCCAACTTAAAGCCCACCCACGTCCAAATAAATCCCTAGGGGGCGGCCACATAAGGAGTCCTAGGGGACTCCGACTTGTTTGTTAAGTCATTAGAGTTATAAGATAACTCTAACACTAACAACTCATTATAACCCTAGTTGCATAACACACAAAAAGAAGAAGGAATCCTATCCCCTAGAACTCGCCCTAGCCGTCAACCACAAGTCGAAGAGGGAGTTTTTGGAGATCTTTTGAAGGCTCATTTCGGGTAGATCTTTAGAGACAGGAGCTCAACGAGTTGCTATTACGTGAAGATTAATTACGAAATCGATAAGTAAATCAATTTCATTTGTTTTTTAGAAAACTATTGAAATCACCGAATCCCATTAAAGTGATCCATCTTTAGGAATCCAAAAATTTTATTCCGTTGCATTTTTCACTCAGATGGATTTCTAACAAACACCACAATTGAATAGGGTGTCTGAGCGAAGGAATAGGACTTTATTGGATATGGTCCATTCCATGATGAGTTTCACTGAAGTTTCTCCTTCTTTCTGGGGTTATGCCTTAGAAACTGCGGCTTATCTATTAAATAGATTTCCTTCCAAATTAGTGCCCAAAATGCCTTATGAGTTATGGCGTGGTAAAACGGCCTCATACAAACATCTTCAAGTATGGGGTTCTTCAGCCTATGTCAAAAGGCTAGTGGGAGATAAGTTAGAGTATAAGTTTAGCTTATGCAAATTTTTGGGGTACCCTAAAGAAACTGCGTGGTACTACTTCTATGATCCATTGGAACAAAAGGTGTTTGTTTCAAGGAATGCCATCTTCTTAGAGAAATAGTTTCTGTTAGATAAAAATGGCGAGATAATAAAACTTGAAGAAGTTCAAGAACCACAAATTATCTCACAAACTTTGGAAACACGAACACAAGAAAACACTGAAATATCTAACACACAACCTCCAAGAAGATCCGAAAGAATCCGAGGGCCACCTGAGAGGTATGGTCTATTTCTAGAAAGTAATAAGGAGGAGCTTCAAGTGGATGAAGATCCAAGAAGCTACAATGAAGCAATATGTGATATTGATTTGGGGAAGTGGTAAAGTGCCATAGAATCTGAAATGGACTCCATGTACTCCAACAAGGTATAAACCTTAGTAAATCCACCAGAGGGTATAGTACCCATTGGTTATAAGTGGATCTATAAGCGAAAGCTTGGAGCAAATGGAGAGGTAGTGACCTATGAAGCTAGGCTAGTGGCAAAAGGTTACACTCAAAGAGAGGGTATCGACTATGAAGAAACCTTTCTGCCAGTAGCCATGCTTAAATCCATTGGGATTCTGCTTGCAATATCTGCTCATTATGATTATGAAATAATGGTAGATGGGATGGATGTGAAAACAGCCTTCCTCAATGGAAACATAGAGAAAGAGATTTACATGAAACAATCTGAAGGTTTCATATCTAGTGGGAGTGAGCAAAAGATTTGCAAACTCCAAAAGCCCATTTATGGACTAAAGCAAGCATCCCGAAGTTGGAACATGTGTTTTGATGAAACTATAAGAATGTGTGGTTTTATTAAAAATGAAGATGAACCATGTGTGTACAAGAAAGTCAGTGGGAGTGCAGTGACATTCTTAGTATTTTATGTTGATGAAATTCTACTCATTGAGAATGATGTAGGAATGATGCAATCGACTAAAGTATGGTTATGCACCAAATTCTCCATGAAAGACTTAGGAGATGCATCCTATCATCCCATGATACCAGACAGGCACTCCCATGTTGGAGCTAAGATTGTACAAGTATTCGAAGTCTTTATTTGTCCCTTAAAGACTTCATATTACTTGCGAACTTATTTTAGTAATCAAGATCTATCTCTCTTGTGCCATTCTTCCTATCCCATAGGAAGTAGAGGGATCACACTGAAAACATGGACAAAACGTTTTACACTACTTATAGATACAGATAAGAATTAAGTGAAAACTCAATAATACCTTTTATTTAAGAAGAGTTTAAGTTCAATACAAGATATATGTCTTATACATTCTATCCTCTATGGCATCTAAGGGCATATACAAGATATATGCCCTATACATTCTATCCTCTATGTCACAAGTCCAATTAAAGTGAGCCGGTTGAACCTCTTCATCCTCATTCCTCTCAGGAATTACAGGACGATTTGTTTCCAACACATATTCACTCGACTCTTCACTCAGGACATTCCTTAAGATCGCGAGCCATTGTATATAGTTGGGACCAGTCAGAACATTTCTTTCAAGTAATTTCATAAGTGGGTTTGTCATATTTGAGAGAGATAAACGAGAAAATAACTGCAGAAATAAACCAGATTTATTAGATTACTTGTTTTGACTTAACCAAGAAAAATTAAGGACTTAAAATTTATCTTGGCTCCCACTGCATTTTTCGAATCCCACACGCCCATGTGAAAATCGGGAATCATCATTGGCATCGATTCCACAGCAGGTATTGAGGTCCTCAATTAATTAAATAGGTTGCAACCTAATCGGTTTCTGGCCCATTAATTATTTGAAGTGATATCTAATATCAATTTACCCAATAAATGTTTCAATATGTTTCCCCATAGTTCACCAAACCGCAACCCATTCGATTTCTAGGTTCGTGAACTGCCCGAGTTTATCCCACTAACTCCTATAATCTGTCATTTGAATTTCACCATGCAACCGAACAGGTTTCTGGGGTGAAATATGTTTCGATTAAGGCATTTACATGCACTTTATAAAATTTCAAATTATTTCTAAATGTATAACCCCCATAACTGGGAAGCATTACACATTTATAGTAATTCTAATTTTAGAAAGCTTAGTGGAGGGTGAGGATGTCAAACATCCTTTTCTAACTCGGTATAATTTATTTGGGAGAATTTAATTCGTCAAAAGATTTTGGTCTCACTTCGCACATTATTCAATTTATATAGTGTTTTATTCTATATTGATCATGCATAAAAAAATACTAATAATAATCATGCCTTTCAATATAAATAAACATAGAATTTAAATAAATGAATAAATAAATTCATCACTTGATCATGGACTTTTACTAGAGGGCCCGAGCCAATGGGCCATCACAAAAGGCATAGATTAAATCTATTAAACATTCATGGGTCTTTTGGCTTTATCAACTTTGAACTATTTTATCTCGATTCCTAAAATAACTCATGCATTATTTCTAAGAATATAATAAATAGTTTCAAATTTGATAACCCAAAAAATTAAAAGTAAAACATATAATCCTAAGTCCATGATTAGTGTTTTAGTCACATAAGACATGCTCGCATCAATTAATACATGCTCGCAACATTTAATACATGCTCGCAACATTAAATCACTTATGTTGATTATTAAAATTTTAGTCCAACTAAAAAGCCCTTTATAAAATTCCTTATGATTTCACATATTCACTATTTCAATTAAAATCATTCTAGTCCAACTAGATGACTTAGATGTACGAAATTAAGAATTAAGTGCATCTACCTTTAATTAAAATAATATGAACACATAAAATATGGAATTCTATATTTTAAGTTGAGGAAAAAATATTAATAATATTTTAATCCATAAGTCAATTATTGATCTCCAAGAAAAATAATTAATTAGTTCTAATTAAATATTATATTCCAATTATTCTCATTGGGCTCGATTTCATCAAACCCATGTCACCATCCTTTTGGTCTACTTGGATTCAATTTAATTGAGCTCAAAATAATTAATTACAACAACATTCACGTTTATTAATTTCTTATTGGGCTAAATTTAATTTAAGTCCAAATCACAAATCTAATTGGCCCATTTAGATTTAATTAGATTAAGTCCAAACTAATTAACAAATCGAAATTGGATAATTTTCAATTGAGCTTGATTTAAATTATTTGGGTCATCATCCTTTTGATTCACCCAATTAATTAAAATCACCCGAAATTCAAAAAACAATTTCGACCCAAACATAGCCCGTTTTACGACCAGGATCAACGAATTGGGTATCCAAACCCGTGACCCGTCGGGCCACGGTCACGACCTAACAGGCCGTGACTGGGCAGGGCTGGGCCGAATGGCCCGGCTGCGCTAAACAGCGCGCGCAGCTGTTCTTGCACTGTTCACACGTGAACAGTGCAAGCGTGCTACTGTGCGCGTTTTTCTCGGGGCTTTCGAGCCCCGTTTTTCGTCGGTATTTTTTTTATTTTCAATATCATCAAATATCCCCAGATTTACAATAACTAAAAATTAAAAAACTAGGCAAAAAATCATAAAACGCAGATTTAAGAAAAACTTACAAACATGCTTCAAAAACACATAACATGCAATTCTTAAATCACGTAAACAAGATCACATATGCAAATCAGAGATTGGCTCTGTTACCACTGTTGGGTTTCGTTCGAAAAAGCAAAAACGCAACGGAAGAGATTTCAAAAAACTAAAATGAAAACCCAATTGGTACTCTAATTCGCATAATTGAATCTAAAAGCGTATAACGAATAAAACTTACTCGTTAATATGAATATGATGATGGAGAAAAACTTCTTCTTCTCCAAACTCGAAATATTGAAGCTTCTAAATCTTCAATTCTTTGGTTTGATTCTTCAAACTTGAACTTGATCCGAACAACAAAAATATGTCGTCTCTAAATCGTCACGCACGGATCAACAAACGAAAAATCCCCTTTCTTCTTTCTCTGCGGTCAACGGCTAGGTATAGACTCTTTAGGTTCGTTTCGTTTGGCAATGAGAGGAAACCAAAGGAAGTGGGTAACACCTAGCCAGTCACGCCCACTTCGTAACCCAAATGAAAACGAATGATAGGATCATTCCGAAACTTTCCAATCGTAAATACCGTATATGTATAAACCCTTTGTTGACGTTCCCCGGTCAAGTGAGAGTCATGGTTATGTCAAACTCATTGGACTTGACCATATGTATAAATCATAATAAATACGAGATCATTGAGATTGATTTAGTGCCAAGCACAATCGTCTCATTTGCTTTGGCCAAAGACTTTGATCTCTATTTATCTATAATTACATATGGTACATACTCCTTTACTTATGAGAGAACAAATCCCATATTAGATATCTGCTATGATTACGACTTGCCCATCAAGTTCGCGTTTCAAGGTTTACCCCACCAAAGGGTGAATTGGGTCTAACTACTCTAGTGAAAGACTTGACGTCACAAGTGCATGTTCAGCCTGATACTTCAGGTCAAAGGTTCACATATACCTATTACGCATAATCAGTTCCTTCATTGACAATCACAGAGTGAAAACCCATGTGATAGAACCGATTCGAGTCATGTTCAAACATATCAGTTCCACTGACGTGTCTACAATCTTAATCTCCTATCATCCCATGATACCAGACAGGCACTCCCATATCGGAGCTAAGATTGTACAAGTATTCGAAGTCTTTATTTGTCCATTAAAGACCTCATATTACTTGCGAACTTATTTTAGTAATCAAGATCGATCTTTCTAGTGTCAATCTTCCTATCCCTTAGGAAGTAGAGGGATCGCAATGAAAACATGGACAAAATATTTTACACAACATATAGATGCAGATAAGAATTAAGTGAAAACTCAATAATGCCTTTTATTTAAGAAGTGTTTAAGTTCAATACAAGATATATGCCCTATACATTCTATCCTCTATGGCATCTAAGGGCACAATCCTAACAGCAATGTTATGTATAAGGCCTGATGTGGCTCGTGCATTAAGTGTATTGAGTCATTTTTCGTCAGAACCAGGTGAGTTGCACTGCGTAGCCGTGAAAACAATCCTCAAGTACTTGAGAAGGACTAAGGATTTGTTTTTGATATACGGTGGTGGAGAATTGAAACTAGAAGAGTTCATTGACTCTAGTTTCCAATCTGAGGTGGATGGTTTGAAATCAATGTCAGGGTTTGTATTCACCCTCAATGGTGGGGCAGTAAGTTGGAAGAGTACCAAACAGAAAACTACTATGGATGCCAAAATTGAGGCTGAATACATAGCTGCATTTGATGCAACAAAGGAAGCTGTTTAGATTAGGAACCTCGTCCAAGGGTTGGATGCAGTTCCTAGCATTGTCGATCCAGTATCTCTGTACTATGACAATGATGGCGCCATTGCGCTCAAGCAAAGGAGCCGAGGTCTCATCAAAGATCCAAACACATAGAGAGGCGATACCATCTGATCCGAGAGATTATTGGTAGAGGCAACGTACACGTGGAAATAGTCGACACAACGGAGAACATAGCAGATCCACTAACTATGCCCTTGTCTCGTAACATATTAGAAGGACATCTTGAGAAGATGGGTCTTAGATACCAAGGAGATTAGCTCTAGTGCAAGTGGGAGATTGTTAGAATAGTGCCTTGCGAGCCAATCCTAGATAGACTTTCTTTATCTATTCTTGTAATAAACAATTTCGTTTTACATTATATTAATAAAAGGCATTTCTTCATCTTATATTTATATTGTTTATAACTGTATGATGAAGTCCCCAGAATTCACATATAGCTTTGGGACTTGATATCTCATTGGATGGATATCATAAAATAAGTCTCTAAGGCTGTGATTTCTAAATACCACCCAAGTCATAGAATTATCAAAATGGGACATTGATAATTCGGATAGACATGTGCCTATGATGCACACTCTTAATTAGAGAATGTCTCATTTTATAGACATTAGTGTAGTTGACACAAATGCACATACGTGTGTACTTGTTGAGAATAAGTTCATTGATTACCCTGACTGAAACTTCCTAAATTGGAATTATTTCTATATATGTCGAATCAGGAGTTTCTTAATCACGATAGTGCAAGATTAATTCTTTGACTTAAATCATTACAGTACTGTAATCTTGTATATTAACTCATTGCACTTTGACTCCTATGCCAATTCTTTTACAAGGACACATATGAACTGGTGATTGGTGTAGTGACTCGTATATGGAGGTTGGTGTTGAAAACAAAGGATCCATCACTTGTCTAGATGAACAAGTGAATTTTCTATAATATTCTAAGTGGTTTGACTGAGTTAGTCCTTGGCCAAGGCAAGTAAATAATTAATTAAGAAATGAATTTCTTGAATTAATTAATCACTAGTCAAATACACTTGAATTATTAAGATTGAATATGCATGGATCTCGACCAATAAGATTCCTCGATCCTAAATTCTGAGAAATTAGTTGATGGAAGAATCTAACTTGCATGGAATGCGCGATTGGAAAGGTTCACTTTGAATCGCCTGCATCTAGGTCTTCAAGATAAGTAGTTAGAAACTTTTCTTTGATTTATGGTTATCTTATATTTAATGGAGATTAAATAATAAGATGGTTAGTTAAAAGTGTTTAATTAATTGAGATATTTTAATTTTCCAAATTAAATCTTAAAGGTTATGAACCCATTACTAGTGTGTTGGTGAACCTAAAGGGTCACACACAATATTCGGACAAATCCATTTCTTAGCTAAGGGAATTTAATTCAAAGTTGTTGATTTAATATATTAAATAATTAGATTAATTAAGTAAGACTTTTTATTTATTCAATAGTTGGATGAATATTTAATTAAGTCAAAAAGATGTTTGGTAAAAGTTTAGAAAGCATTTAATTAATTGAGTAAGCTCAAATTAATTGGAAGAGACTTTTAATTAACCTAGTATGGTGGATTAAATATTAAAAGGCTTATTTTATAGCCTTGGTCGAAAATTTGGTGGAAGAAAAATAATTGAAGAAGTTAAATTAATTTTCTTCTAGAAGGACATAAGATTTTTTGGAGAGAAAGGAAATTAATTAAAATAGAAGAGTTCTATTTAGAAATTAATTAGTCTTCTATTCCTACATGGAAAAACATTAATGTAGAAGATTTCAACATAGGAAAGAATTGCAAGAACCTAGTCCTATATACAAGACATGTAGATAATGAAAATTTCATAGCTTCACGAGCCAACTTTTTTGTTCCTCTTGTATAGAAAAATTGTTCCTCTTTTTCTCTCTTATATAGTGTTCTTGAGCTCTTGATTATTCACCAAGATCTTGAATTCAAGAATTATAAACTTAGAGAAGTAATTTTTTGCTTTTACCTTAATCCCATACACTATTCTTTAGAGTTAGAATAAATGTTTATAGATCAATCTAACTAAAAATTATAAATGAGTGAGTATCCGGGGTGTGGATCAACTTTAGAGGAGAAACACTTGGGTCTCTGAAGTGAATCAAGAAACTGGGCAAGGGTGAACTTTGGTGGAGGAATTCAAAATCTTCATCAAGGAAAGAACGAGCTGGTTGATTCAAGGAACGAGGACAAAGTTAGGGAGCTTACGTTAAGGAAGAAGAAACTCTTCGATTTTTACAAAAAATTGAATAAGGTAAGATCTTCTTTATTAAAGTTTTAAATAACTAGTGTAGAGATGCGCAACCCTATGATACGTGATAAGCTTGTAGGATTAATAAACTCGCATGTTTAAATTCTAGAAACTAAAATTTTAATCTTCCGTTGTGCTTAGTCGGGCTATATATATTTGTCCCGACATATCCTACCCTTTTCTCCATAAGTCAAAAGCTTTGAAATCTTCTTAGGTAGCACTGATAGAAGAATTCAAGGGTACAAAATAAGGTGTGGAAACAATTAGATGCGCAACACTTGGAGCGCTAGAGCAAGATCTGTTAGAGGGAATAGAAGTTGTGGAGTAAGCTTACATAGATTTGTTGTTGTAAGTTCTTTAAAGAGGTAGACAGGATAAAACACCCTATGTATGTTTTCTTGAATCCGACTATACCATGCCACCTTTGCCTTGTTTAGGGGATGAATTTTATAAAATTTAAATATGTCATTATCGTTGTGCAGATTCCGGGGGCATCAATTCCCAACAAATGTCATACACAAACTGATGAGACTATGATATCTCATATCTCATAGTCTTTATGACTTGAAACAAGGTTTAAGGATCACAACCATCGAGAGCATTCCACAATCGCCTCTCTTCGTATGTGCGACTGCTCTCTTAGCTATAAGTGATCCATGGTATCTTTATCTAAACTAATAAAAGTATATGCGATAAAGGGGTTGCCAAAATAGATTCAATATAATATTAAAGACAAGACTACCATAATGTTTAGAATTCAAGGGTCAGGCCACTAGATTGTTCGCCGGGAACCTAACACTGTCACACTTAGCTAGTCATGTGGCCTCACAGCATAGCCCAAAATAGAACAAATGATTGGATCATTCTTAACCTTTTCTCTCGTGAATACTATATGAGTATAAACCCTTTGTTCTTATATCTCAATCAAGTAATAGTCGTGACTCATGCCAAACTCATAGACTTGACCATATGTGTAGATTATAATAAGTCGAGGTCAACGAGCTTCCTCTTGTGTATAACACAAACAACTCAAAAGCTTTGGCCAAAGAATTTAGATCTCACTTACTTATAATCGCATAGGATAATAACTTGTTCACTTACAAGAGAAATGAATCCCTTCTTGAATATCATTTAAGACTACTGCTTGTCTATCAAGGTCACACTTCGAGGTTGGCCCCATCAAAAGGTAAGTTAGACCTAACTACTTTAATGACAGACCTTATGTGACAGATATATCTTTGACATGATTCCTCAGGTCCAAGGTTCACACATACCTATATATCAGAGTGTATTAATTCATTAACACACCTCCCACTATCTCATACTGTTCGACTAACTTTTCCACTGTCAAAGGTTACATTATACAATTCTTTGACGAGCCTCAAAGCTCATTGAGATTCTATGACTTGCGAACATTTTAAGTGTACAAGTATTAAACATTTCTAGTGCTGATTCACTTATCACATAAAGAGTAGAAAGTTCGCTCTTGTACACATGGACTAGATAATTACCTTTTTCATACATTATCTTGGCGTGTTCGCCATTTTGGTACTTTAGTGTGGTGGGGTGGCAATTTTGGTACAGTAATGATACAAAAATTAGCACATTGAGTACTTTTTGCTAGAAATTGTAGATCTGGCTGTCGGAAATGTCAGAATTGGGAATTTTTCAAAATTGAAGGGAAAATTGATGATGTGGCGTCAAGTGGGTAATGGATTGGTGATATGGTGGCCAAATGAAAAAAAAATTCAAATCTTTTGCTAACAATAAGATTTGAACCCATGACCTTGGAGATAAAAACTTGTACTCCCACCACTCCACTAAAACACACAAGCTGTTTTATTTAGCTTCTATTTAGTTACTTAAAAGCATTTTTATTTCTGACATAGAAATATATGAATATTGAAGTATTTAATATCTATAACTAATATTTTATACCATTATCAATTTCTCAATATATATATATATATATATTATATGAATAATTAATTATATGTGTCGAATATATAATAATTTATCTAAGATTTATTATAAAATATAAAATTTAATTTAATTATAATCTGTGTGAATATTTATATACTATATACACATATTTGCTCTTATAAATCTTTAATATAAATACTTTAAATAAGTATTGATGTAGAAAATTTTTTTGATTATTAGATATGTTTGTTGTATTTATGAATAAATTATATATAAAAACACATACATCTAAATAAAAAAATTACGTTAGATATAATATTTTTCTGGAAAAAAAATATTTTTTGAAAAAAATATTCTGGGAAAATAATATTGATAAATTATATATTAGAAGAATTTTTTTGATTTATTTTATAATTACACAAATAAATAAAAGGAGTTTGAGTGTAAATTTTCCTATAATTAAATAATGGATAGTTTTATGAATTATTTTTCATAAAGCAAAAATCTCATTTAAAGCAAAAATTTTAAACTTTGTCCAATTGGCCGCCATATCACCAATTTATTATCTAGTTGGATACCACATCACTAATTTACCCTCCAATTAGAAAAATCCCCAAATTTTGATGTCATGTTCATAGCATGTGACAATTTTCGGTCAATTTTTTATTTTTTGGCCAAATTTGTGCTAAATGTGCCAATTTTTGTATTATTATTGTACCTAAATTGCCACCCCCAACATTAAAGAACCAAAATGGCGAACACACCAAGATAATGTATGAAAAAAGTAATTTTGCTAACGAATGCTTATAAGATTTATGTAAATCAACGAAATGTGTTTTATTGATAAAAACGAACTTACAATTACAAATCTAAGCCCTACTACAATCTATCATCTACAACGTTAGAGGGCATACCCATAACAGTAACTAGAGTGTGGAAAGCAAATTTATCATTTTATATAACTTAAGTCTTAAGGTACTTTGGTCCATGAATAATGCTTTTTTTTGTGGGGGGGGGGGGGGGGGGGGGGGGGGGGGGGGGGGGGGGGGATATTTGAAGTTTTTTATTACTAGAGGGGGTAATTGATACATACCCCTTGAGTACATGGGGCAAAGAGAATTTAACCATTTTTCAATCATCTAATCATTACCAAAATAAACTAATTTAAATATTTTACTTATCATATATCAATAAAACTAACGACAATTGATTTGATATATTTTCACACAAATACTCATACTACATATTCACAAACAAAAAAAAAATTATGAAAATATAATCAGAAAAATAAACAAACATAGAATATTTGCGTGAACCGGTAAAATAGGATAATACAAGAAGCCAGAGAAATTCACGTCAAGAAGAAAGTTGAAGAAGGTTTGCGTAGTAAATGAAAGCAGAAAGCAATAAAGAATTAATACAAATCAAAATATGGTGAATATGGTGTAGGAAGAAAAATATCACTTGTCAGGAAATATCGCAAACAAGCTGAGGAATTGAACAAATGCTTCCAACAGGTACACAATGATTTTGTCTTGAAAAAATGAAGACAGACTACATGCCACAGGAGGAAGGAAAATGGTCTCTTAGCCTTTGACTTTGAGTTTGTTCTATGAAATTATGCCTAATAGAATCATCGCTCCCCGAAGAAAAACACCCCAAATAAACCAAAGAACATTTTCAAGTACATTTCTATTTTGTGGCTTAACGACTCGACAATTTTACATCGCATATGATCTCATTGATGTCTGGACAAACTTAGATTTTTTTCTATTATACAGTTGGTAACATCCTTAATTCCCCCTTCAATCTGTTGGGAAAAATTCTAGCGTGTAATGGGCGGTGTTTATGAAGATACAAAATAATAATGATATGTCGAGGCAAGGGTTACCCTATTTCCTTCAGACAATATTGCCCCGCACTTGGTGGTCACGGAATACGGCAATTGTCTCCAAAGATACAACGACAAACGTCTCGAAAATAGTACCACTACAAATTTCCGAGCCTAGCGAACAAAATACTTGTTCCAAACTCTCTCGATGGACACAAACGAATTAAATGCACATCTAAACATTTAATATGCAAACTTATTCTTACAATATTAAAATGATATTTAAGAATATTTAAAGTACCCAAATCAGTACTAAAACATTTTTAAAATAATATTTAAGAATTTCAAGAATATTTTAAATGCTCAAATTAGCATTTAATATTCAACACTATTTTTAAAATATTAAAATTAATATTTAAGAAACAAAAGAATATTCAAAATACTCAAATTAGTACAAAGAATAAAAGAGAGAAGAGAATATGATGTTCGTGTTATTAATTCTAAACTATGGGGGGGCTATTTATAGAAAATGAAAGGTTTTGGGTCAAAAAGTGCAACTTTTCGGGTTTCTGCAGAAAAGCCCAAAAATTGTGTCTTTTGGACAAAAAGCCTCCTGATTGAACCTTTTCGAACTTTTCACATTAGCCCCAAAAGTTGCACCTGTTCAAAACACCCCCTGAACTAAAAGACAAAACGCGCCTGACATTGGCTCAGATCCGGTGTGGCGGGTGCACCGTGCACCCGCCTCTCAACCAATAAGAAGCCACCTTGCCGGGGCAGTGATTAGGTGCAGCCAGCTGCACCATCCGGTTGTGCAATTCAGCCCCTATCTTTCCACAAAATTTAATTTTGACCCCAAAACTTTGAATCTTGATTCATTAAGTCCTTTCAAATTGGTCCCTCAATTTTTCGATTTGAACATTTTAGACCACGAACTAAATGAACTATTTCCTATACTACCGCGGCCATCGATCGTATGATAAGTGACACATTTTGTTAATTAATTTCTCATTCATCCAAAATCAGATTTGAGTAATTAAATACTCTAAATTTATCTACTCGAAACGTAGATTAATTTAAGTCAAGGACATTCCACTTTCAACATGTGGAATTCACTTAAAATCTCCAATAAAATCGTGTTAAACACAATTTACTCAATCAAAATTTCCAACATACCCACCATGAGTGAAATTAATGCAAATGCAGACTATGCAGACACTGAGAGAGTTTGGTGAAAAGCTATTGCATCAGGAGAGGTAGCTTGTGGCTTTGAACCTTCCTTAGTGAAATACCATCGGATTTACTTGGCTACCCATTGAACGTGATGTCTTGAATTGGCCAACCGTTTGTGTAAACCAAGACAATGATACTCACACAATAACTTCTCTAACAGGCTTTGTTCTCAATTAGGTTTGTTTTGGCCATTGAACACCATCTTGGATTCATAAGTGTTTACTATATTGAAGCGGCCCTCATTTCTCACTTACATAGGTGATCTCCTATAAAGAGTACCATGCCATACCCCACTTTGTTACGTCACACATTTAGACAGTATAGGAATCATTAAAAGCTACTTACTTAACCTCAGCTATGCTCTGCAGGTTGCACTTGTTTATCTTAGGAATGGGTAGGAGTTTTAAATTCCTCAAGTGCATCACTGAATCTTCATAATTTCTTGGGATCTCCAGTCAACAAGGTTGGGTTTCCACTAGGTCGATTCTTAATTATGTAGGTTTTAGGCCCATATGCAGTTTATTTGATCTTTTAGGCGTACATTTGGATCTATACATTCTCATTTGATTTTACTCCATCAATAGAGACAATGTCACTAAAGATCACTGCTAATGGTTTTATATCTTCAACGTATGTATCGAGACTACCATTTTACATGCTACTTTGTGCACTTCCGACTATTTTGTATAATATATCGGAATAGGTGACACAAAATCTAGCCAATAAAGATTATCTATTTTTCCTCAATATATTCTATCAATACACTTGGATATATTGTATAGAGTAATCAGAGTTTATAGCATATTTCAGATATCTACAAACTCTAGTCAATGCCTTCAAAAGGTCATTACTTCGATTACTCGTGATACTTAATACATCTGCCTTTCCAGCTAAGATGTATGCCTAGCACTGGTGTCGACCCACCATTCGCTGAGTCACCTCTCACTACAGTCAAGAGCGTAAGGTCTGACCACCCACCATTTGCCTAGCTTGGTTTTAGTGATTTAATCACCCACCATTTGCCTAGCTTGGTTTTTCTTGACGATCACCCACCGTTTGTGTGGTTCGGATTGTCTTAACAAACACCCACCAATTATATGGTTCAATTTGTCCTCGGCGGTCACCCATCATTTACATGGTTCGGATTATTTATAATTAACCACTATTAGCGTGGTTTGGCTTACCACATTTGGGGTTGTCCCCTCAAAATAATTTTTCCTTATCCTTATTTCGACTTTTGTCAGTACACCAACTATAATTTGTTTTTACCAAATTGTCTATATCCTCAAAGTTATTTTCTCGGATTTAATTTCTGACGTTTGATCGACTTTCACTATCTTACTCCAACAATTAACAACCTTTATTCTTGACCAAGTTGTGTACTTTGTACAATATGTCGTCCACATTTCTCTCTTCAGAGAGCACGTGTCATAATATGAAACATTTGGATACCGGTTCATAGTGATGACGTTCTATTTTAATTTCTTAAAATTAGACTAGGTTTTCTTTCGCTTAAATGAAACCACAACTAGTTTAGCCTCAACAACTATTTCACTTTTACGGTGAAAATTGTAGGCTACAACTCTAAATAATGCAATAATTATTCTTAACATAAAATTGACTTCTTTAAATAAACATCACTATCACATGAAATAACATGCAATCAATTTAAAATCAACTATTTAAATGATGCATTTCTTCATTCATTGTGATCAGACTTTATTCTAAAGATTGTCAAACATAGTGCCTATTTCATTTATTCATAAGCTGAAAGGAAACTACTAAACAATTACTTCATATATGCATAGCAAAATAAAGTAATCTTAAGCATGCACAATTATTTATTCTTAATTTAAGAATAAATCACAAAAATATAATATTCTTAAATATTAAATCACACAATACCGCATGCTCAAATTTATCTAACATGATTACATCATTGATGCATAACTAGATATTAAATCACATTTAATATTATTCAACATAATATGTAATCAAATGAAGCAATTTATAAAATTGATAATTCACAACTGAACTTATCTCACTATTGATTTTGTAACCAATATTTCACCTTCAATTGCTTCCACATATTCCTTATTCATAGCATGTCGAACTCGATCCCTTGAAATTGAGAAGTTACACTAAGATTTCAATTCCAATCCAGTAGACTAATCTCATCCTACAACAATCATTTCAGAAATATTAGTTCTACGAATTACTATTAACTCTTCATAACATAGTTGACATATTGAAAAATAATACAGTTATCTGTGATCTAGCTCGGTTTTTACCCCACGCTATCTCAATTTAGATAACCTCAAATACGGACCAACGAATGTACTCTCAAGATTATAGGCTGCACTCAAATACTATCGAGCTACCTACGTACCTTTAAAGGATCAAGTTTAAACGTAGTTTAAATAAAGCTGTTATAAAGTATATGATCCGTATTACGAAGATATCTATCATTTATATTATAGGATCGTACTCTTAAGTCTACGAATTACCCAAGCAACACGATATGTAGATTGTAGTATTTATTGCTCAGATTTTTCCGTCCATCAATCTTCATAAATGGAGGTATTTATAGGAATTCCACTCTGTACTGTTGAATGAATGATAGATGGGACACCTTACCCTTGGATACTTTACACGTGTATTTGATGGATGGTGACGATTAGTCATTATAGGGTTGGGTCATGGGTCGACCCTACCCGATTTATTAAAAACACGCGGATCTTGCAAAGCACTGTACACTGTTAATTTATGTCTGCTTCGTATCCTTGTATACGAGGATATTAAAGAAGTCCTACGATATCAGTTATACGAAGTCGTAAAGGAACAACTCCTACTTGGTATATCATTAGTCCCCCACTTCGTTAGTAATGAAGAAACTAATTTTAATTCGTTGCTCAATAGCTGACGAAATAGACAAATAAAGCTATTTATGCATTTAAATTCTTTTTATGGCAACAACTCAACTGTTATATGTGATCATTACTCTGAAGCCGTTTACGTCATTAATTCTGACACGCCGTTTCTCGAGAGACGTGTCAGACCCAACATACAGCCATCTCGGATTCCAAAAGACACTTGTTGAATTCGAAACGTCACCCCTCTTCACCATTGGATGTACTTTTTACCAATATATTCCAGTCGTTGATTCTTACTCCTCCTACTATATATACCCTGGTTTACAGTTCATTTGAATTTTTACTTTTACAAATTTACTTTTTCACGGAGAGAGTTCTTAAGGCTATCTGTAACTTGGTGTTCTTGCTGTTTGAAGATCAATTCCTAGTTCATATTCCAGTTTTTCTCTCGTGCTAGGTATATGCTTAACCTTTCTCATTTTTATTTTCCCCGTATTTGCATTTTCCAGAAATACATTATGAGTATTTCCGGTGTGGGTGCTGAATCACCCCATATCTCTGACGAGGAAAATGAGACCACCTCATCCTCTCATAGTGAGTCTGACAGTAGTTCGGGTAGTCCTGAAACTTCTCTCGAACCTCATATAAACGACCCTCCTATAGTTATCGAACTAGAAGAACCTGATGTCCCCCCTCCCTATCCAAATCTCGAGGGAGATGAAAACACTAATCTACAGTTATTTCCCAATATGGATAAGGCTCGTGGGATAGTTTCCTGGTTAGGTTATTTCTCAATTTTAACCTCATCGAACATTGCTGACATTAGGGCTAACTATCATATCCCTTCCAATTTCCGAACTATCGTTCCTACCGATAATGATAGAATGCATCGTCCCCCCATAGGATTCCGCACTGTGCATGTGGCCCATCTTGCTTCAGGACTTAGATTCCCCTTACATCCTGCCATTGAAAACATTCCTCTCTTCCTTCGTCTGAGTCTCAAACAATTACTTCCCAACTCTTATAGGCATATTATCTTCTTTATCGTCATCATAAGGATGTACAAAGTTCATTCGAAAATAAAAAAATTCAATGGTTTTTTATTTGTGCATTGATGCACTAAATCTACGGAAGAAGGTTTCTTCTTCTTATCTCCTCAGCGTCATTGTCGCCTTCAGTCTCGTACCCAGTCTTCATTCGGAGACTGGAAGACAAAGTTTTTCTTCATCGCTCTCCCTTTAAACGAACGATGGAACGTACCTCGTCCGTGGGGTATGGATCTCATTGATTTAAGCAACGTTGGTAGACCCACCATACCCCGCCGAACCTTAAAACATATTCTTAAGCGGCTATTCAAGCCCGAGGTCATAATGAATGAGTCTATGCTAGTTACGTGTGGGCTTAGTAGTGCTAACGTGCCCATCATCGAAAACTTGGGTAAAACTTTGTATTTACCTTTCCACATTTGTTATAAACTCGTAATATGAATGTGTATATTATTTTTTGTGATAACATACTTGTTATTTTTTCTTAGCTACCTTCGTAGCAATGGAGGAGAGACAAGAGAGCAGTGATTGCGGCTGAAGCGGCTTAAAGGGCAGCAGCTGCTTCGGGTCGTGGTGCAGGCCGAGGTCGTGGCCACAGACGAAGCCAAGGACAACCTGGAGTAAGAATTACTCATTCCTAAAATCAGGAAGTCCCTCGTGCCCAGCCTACTCGCCCAACAACTGCATCTCGTCCTCCAAGAAGCACGGGGCTAGTTGCTGATTCAGAGGTCGAAGAAGGCTCGCTCATTCGATGACGACGCTCTGACCCAATCGGGGAATTAACAAGTGCCCCCTACGGTCATCCAGAGAAACACCCTCATCGAGAGGGTACTTCTCAGGCCACTCCAACGAGGTCGAGTCCTCGAGCTGAGACAATAAACGAGCCTGACGCTCGTGACTATGAACTGCTCAATCAGGCCGAATTGGTTCTGGTTAAAGATTACCTCGAAAGCGAGGTTCTTGAACGAGCTCCGCTACGACCCGACCAGCAGCCACTCATCCAAGATTGGCACATATACCCCGATAGCAGCATAATCAAGGATCCTAGTGGCAATACAGCGATTGAATTATTTCATCGCACTTTGTTGCCCAAAGATAAAGCTCTTATAGTCAACCAACCTCATCCTCTTGTCGAGAAACAGGCAGCTCAGTATCTTGAAAGGGTACACCATTTATCATTATCCTTCTCCTTTTTCTTATATATATATAAGGTTTTTTCTAACTCATTTTTTTTACTATCGATATTACTTGATCAATCTTTAGACGAAGCGCCTAATTCACCAGCTGTCCTTTAACAATTCAACGATGAAAGAGATCTTAAGTCAATCTCAACAAGAACTCACCGACTATAAGGGACAGGTCGCTGCTGAGCTCACTGCTGCTCAGGAAGACAAAGAGAAGACTGCTTCACTGCAGGTAAATACGAATCTACTACTATCACAGTAGCTTAATTTTGAGTTGTTTAAATCTAAAGTTTTGAAGTTTTTTTAATAGACGGAGCTCGATGTGATATGCCGATCATATGATGGGGACAAACTCAAACTGGCTAAGCTTGAAAAAACCAACACTGAGCTTTGTCAGCAACTGAACCTACTGCAGGAAGGTACTGAGGCCGAAAGGTGTCGTCCGTTCGGCTTAGGTAAAGTTGCAGGTCGTAGGGAATTCCAAGAGTCCTCCTCTTTCAGACCTCAAATAAAAGAGGCTCGATTGGGTGGAGCTCTTGACATGCTACGCTCCAAGGTATTTGACGACCGTTTGTTGGATCAAGCTCTTAACGATGTCCAGGATGGCTTCTTTAGGGCCATAGATTACTTGAAAGAAATGGGGAATTTGCCTCCTACCTTTCAAGAGGGTGTATTTGCAGAAGCCTATCTACGAGCCCCTATCAAACGATCCTCCGCCACCCCTGTTGACAACGTTGCTTATACATATTTTCCTGAATTTGACGCTTTGGTCGTCGGGGAATCCAGAGCAAGGTTTACAGTTTGAACAGGAGCTTGCAGCAACAGTTGCTCAAAGAGGTGAGGAAGGTCAAGGTGGAGAAGATGCTACGACTGCTGACGAGCCTCAAATAATCAAAGACTAATTTTGACGTTTGTTAGATGAAGACCACCTTTTGATTTCTTTTGATTAAGACAACGTTTTAACCCGATTTTAGGGTATTTGTATCTATTTTTGTTTTGTTTAAGTTTAGGCACTATCATCAATTTATCTGTTTATCGATTTTTCTGAATGATTTGAACCAACGTTTAAAATTTATCCAGTATAACATCTTATTTTTCGTCATAGAGATCTTATTTAAATGAATGAGAATCTCATTTAACTCAAACGAATAAGAAATTTGTTTGAATTTGTTCAAGTATAGAAATTGCTTCCCCATTTGTTCTAGCTGAATATCGAAATAGAAGTAACAATGGAGGAGGGTCAATCCTCTCGTCAAGCATAAAATTTTCTTAAGTTGTTTACATTCCATAGATGAGGTAGATCTTGTAACCTATATGTCATTGCCTTCGTAATTTTGACAATTTTACATGGTCCTTCCCCTTTTGCTTCTAGTTTCTTCACATGCCTCGATACTTTTACTTTTTTCAAAACAAGATCACCTACTTGAAAACATCTGGCCTTCACTCTCTTATTATATGCTCTTGCCATCGTACTCTTCTGCCTCAGAATATTTGCATATGCTTTGTCTCGTGTTTGCTCGACAACATCCAATTCGAATTCCCTCGCCATTTGATTCTCCTAAGGTTCATATGAACTCACTCTATGGGTCGTCATACCAATTTCAGCAGTTATGATTGCTTCCGAATCGTATACCAGACAAAACGGAGTCTCTCCTGTCGACGAATGAGGCGTAGTTCAATATGCCCACAACACTCCCGGTAATTCTTCTCCCCATACCGTTCGTTCACCTTCCAATCTCGTTTTCAAGTTTCGCAAAAGTATACAATTTGCCACCTCCGTCAATCCATTGGCTTGGGGATGTCCAACCGAAGTGAAGTTCTGCTGGATTTTCAATTCTGAACACCAATCAGTAATAGCTCTGCCATTGAACTGTGTCCCATTGTCCGATATCAATATTTGAGGTATGCCAAACTTGCATATTATATTCTTCCAAATGAGAAATTTAACTCTAATATCATTCATATTCATTCAATTTTGTTTGGATTAATTAACCTGCATATTATATTCTTCCAAACAAAGTCAATAACAACTTTCTCTATGAAACGAGCCACAACCTCTGCTTCTATCCACTTTGTGAAGTGTTCAATTGCCACAATTACAAACTTCTTTTGATTTTGGCGGGCGGGGTGGGGGAGGGGGGGGGGGGGGAAGGTCCTGCATAGAATTATAATAATCAAATGATGATTCATGTATGAACCTTTATTTTGTGATAATTATACCACTAAAAGTTTTAATGAGGTCAACCTAAGATATCAATGGCCCATTGGTCGAATGGATAGGCAATTTTGATTGCTTCCATCGAGGTTCCGGTTGATGTATCTCATTAGAATGCATTTGCCATTCTCGACACTTCTTGGCAAAATCATAGGCATCTTTGACCAATGTGGGCCAAAAGTAACCCTGCCTTGTAACCTTTTGAGCTAACGATCTTCCCGCAGAATAATTTCCACAACTTCCCTCGTGGATCTCTCGTAGAACATACGCAGGTTCTAATGGAGTTAGGCATCATAGCAATGGTCCCCCCACTAACCTTTTGTATAGTTCACCATCCATCATTAAAAATCTCGTTACTCTGTGAATGACCCTCCTAGCCTCAGCTCTATTTTCAGGTAATTCATCTTTAACTAAATAATCCGTAATTGCATCATTCCAAAAAGTCTCAACTACAATAGGCATTATAAAATTTGTTGCTTCTATCTCCGAGTGCTCTACCACCAACAAAGTTACATTCCTACTCTTCGAACACACAATTTGATTTGCAAACTTCGCTAATGCCTCTGCTCGTTCATTCTCATCTCTTGGGATTTGATGCAGTTCCGCCTTTTCAAATTCCGACATCAATTCCTTCACATTCATCAAATATTTTATCATTGTTTTTTCTCTAGCCTCGTATGACCCAGCAACCTGCCTTGCCACCAATTGAGAGTTGGTGTAAACTATTAACATTTTCACTTCTAAACTTTGTGACATTTTTAATCCAGCAATAAGGGCTTCGTACTCTGCTTCATTATTAGTGGCATCGAAGTTCAACTTTACTGCAAACCCCATATCCAGTTTATTTGGGGTTTGTAACCATATTCCAATTCCTCCTTGTTTCGTTATTGAGGATCCATCCACGTGCAACAACCATGGTTTTGCAGGCTCCACCACCGCTACATCTATAGGTGACTCCGTTGCCATCTCGACAACAAAATCTGCCATTACTTGAGCTTTGATTGCCGTACGAATTTTATACTCAATACTGAATTCTCCCAATTCAATGGCCCATTTTATGAGTCTTCCCGACACATCAGGCTTTCCCAAGACTTGCTTCAGCGGTTTATTCATTAGTACCACAATATGATGGGATTGAAAATATGGTCTTAACTTACGAGCTGAAGTTACTATAGCCAGTGCCCATTTTTCAATCTCTAGATAGTGCAATTCAGCCCTTTGTATCAATTTATTAACATAATATATGGGTTTATGTTCGTTCTCAACCTCTCGAACCAAAACTGCGCTTATGGCTGCTAAAGATACAGCTAAATACAAAAATAGAGGTTCCCCGAAGACAGGTTTCATTAACAACGGAGGGGATACCAAATATTCTTTTAGCTCTTGGAAAGCTTTTTCACATGCTTCTGTCCACGTGAAGTTTTTCACCTTCCGCAAGATTTTCAAAAAATGCAGACCTTTATCTACAGATCTAGAGATAAATCTATTTAAGCTCGCCATTCTCCCTGTTAGCTTCTGTACATCCTTTACATTTGTAGGGGATTTCATATTCAAAATAGCTTTGATTTTCTCAGGGTTTGCCTCGATACCTCGTTCGGTAACCATATATCCTAAAAATTTCCCCCCACGAACTCTGAATGTACATTTGTTAGGGTTCAGTTTCATTCCATATCGTTTCATTATTTCAAAAGCTTTTTTCAAATGATTCAAATGGTTTGATTCATCTACAGATTTGACGAGCATATCATCAATGTACACTTCCATAGTTTTTCCAATCTCTTCCTCAAACATCATATTGACCAATCGTTGATACGTGGCTCCAGAGTTCCTCAATCCGAATGACATCACATTATAACAATATACCCCACGTGCAGTGACAAAACAGGTTTTTTCTCTATCTTCTACTGCCATCAAAATTTGATTGAAACCTTGATAGGCATCCATCATGATCAAAAGAGCACAACCTGCAGTTGAATCTACCAATAAATCAATTCGAGGTAAAAGATAGGGGTCCCGAGGGCAAACTTTATTTAGATTAGTAAAATCAGTACACAAGCGCCATTTGTTTCCAGCTTTAGGTACAAGAACTACATTTGCTAGCCATTCAGTAAATTAAATTTCATTTATATAGCCTACATCTAGTAGCTTCTTCACCTCTTCTTCAATGATGGCATCTCTGTCAGGGCCGAAATTCCTTCATTTCTGACGTACTGGTTTTGCATCGAGGTCAACATTCAAACAATGCACTATCACTGTAGGGTCAATGCCTTGAAAGTCAGCAGCTTTCCATGCAAAAATATTTGTGTTGGCTTTGAAATTTTTTATCAATTATGACTCCATCGTGGGACTCAGCTGCCCCCCAATTCTCGTAGTTATTTTTGGATTGTTCTTAAAAAGTTGAATCGTTTTATGCTCCATAGGCTGCACCCTTGTATCCACCCCCTTCTGCTTCTTATCCAACTGCTTCATCAATATAGTGGCATCCTCATCAACGACATTCACCCTCGTAACCTCCCTTTTCCTTTTCCTGCTTGAGTTTGTTGTCAACGAGGTGGTATAACAGTCACGAGCCTCTAATTGATTTCCCTTCACTTCGCCAATACCATCCCTGGTTTTAAACTTCATTTTCAAGTGAGGAGTCGACACTATAGCCCAAACATATTTAGCATTGGCCTGCCCACAATCATGTTTTACGCAAAAGGGGTGTCTACGACCAAGAAGGTCACAGGCAAAGTCTTCCTCTTTGGAGCTGACCCCATCAGGGGAGTATTCACTGTACATAAATTCCTTTTTCCCAGGTCCATCTTTTGCAATACATCCTAAAAAATTATATCTGCAGAACTCCCAGTATCAACCAACACTTTGTGTACAACAAAATTTGAGACATCCATCGTTATTACCATCGGATCATTATGGGGAACAATCATGCCCTCGTAATCCCTATCGTCATAAGCTATTGGCTGGTCATGATTCTGTACAGAGAAAACCCTCATAGGCTCCTGATGATAGTAATTGCCACGCATTTCCTTCTTATTTATTTTCCTCGCATTAGATGAATCTCCTCCAACTGGTCCCCCCGTGATAGTATGTATCTCTGCTCTAGCCACATTAGCAGGTTCCTTTTGTAGATCTTCATGACGGGTATCATTCCCTCTCCTGTCATCATTTCGTCGATAATTATCGTTTCGACGATATTCATTATTTCGAGGCTTATTGTAATGATTGCCATAGCTGTCGTTGTCACGATACCGATCATCGTTCCCTCGATATTGAGACCGATCTGGTGACCTACTCCGTGATCGTTTTACCTCTTTATTGCGGTTGGCCTCGGGGGCTCTTACTTCCGCTAGGGTACGATCAATAAATTCATTCAAGACACCATCTTTTATCAGGTGTTCGAGTTCATGTTTCAGCTGATAGCAATCCTCCGTATCATGACCTTTATCCTTGTGAAACTGGCAATATTTATTCGGATTTGCTCTTGACCATGATTTCATTGGTTTCGGCCATTGAATTGCATTGAGGTGCTGTGCTGCCATCAATACTCTTCCTCTTGAAGTATTCAAGGGAGTGTATTGTTCATATTTTGCGTATCGACGGGGTCGTTCATGGTTCTTTTCTGACCTCAACCCTTCCTGTCGATCGCTATTTTCTTTTCGATCTATTCGATCATTTGTGGGCTTAAGAGCCTCAGAATCTTTTGATAGATTCATTTCTTCCTCATTGATGCACTGTTCTTCGAGTTGCATTAATTCTTCTTGATCCTCAGGTGCACGTCGAGCCAAAGCAGAAGCCAATATGCTTTTTTTCAATGCCAACAAAAGAAAGGTTACAACAAGCTCATGAGTTAATTTAGGTATGTCTAAAACTTCCTGACTAAAACGATGTACAAACTCTCTCAAACTTTCACTAGGACCCTGCTTGAACCCTAACATAGAAGATACAGACTTCTTGGCTCTCTTATTGGCCGCAAAATGATTCTCAAATCTCTTAATCAACTGCTCATAAGACATTATCGAACCAGGTTGCTGACTAGTA
Organism: Buddleja alternifolia; assembly: GCA_019426215.1. Taxonomy (NCBI): domain Eukaryota; kingdom Viridiplantae; phylum Streptophyta; class Magnoliopsida; order Lamiales; family Scrophulariaceae; genus Buddleja; species Buddleja alternifolia. Next base: position 8,345,317 of record CM033406.1, read on the forward strand.
AACTAGTCTTGAGCTCGCCCAACCAGTGTCGTCACAAAGACCCTTGCATTGATGGCATTCGACTGATGATACAACAACATCAGCAGTTCAAACGTCATTATATGTGGCCCCGGGGCACCTGTCCCATCGTAAGTAGGCAAAAGAGGGGCTTTGAACGAACTCGGAGGCTCCTCAGACATTGTATTCTCGCAAAATGGTGAATTCCTAGCCATCAAAGCTGAGACCGGCCTACTCTTCGCTCGAGGAACCTCCGGTTTACGACTTAACCTATCTAACTTCTCATACATATCGTCAATCTCCGCCCTCGACAAGGCTGGTCTTTCTCTTTCTTCATGAACATGCTGCTTCCCTCGTCGAATTTCTGAACGTACATTTGCCCTACTCTCCATCTCCTCATCCGACTGCCTTCCTGCCACGACTTCACCCTTCTTCCTAGGTTCTGGATTCCCTTCTTGCCCTTGAAATAACCTCTTAGGAGCCAAAGATGCAGCAGGCATTCTCTGAGTGTTTGGAGTCACGGGTCCTGAAGCCACGAAGCGGTTCAGTACTTCATCTACCCACTCTTGTATTAACTTATCTAACTCTCCTCTCGTCAATATTATCTTCCCATCACCAGGATCTTCCGCGTCTCTAGCTGGGGTAGCAGACACTGAGTCTTGAATACGAACATGCTTCTCCCTCTGATTATCTCCCTCCATCTCTGTTGTTGATATCAGCGACCCTCGAGTAGTTTCCCATAGACTGCGCCAACCTCGAATAAGGACCAATGAATGTACTCTCAAGATTATAGACTGCACTCAAATACTATCGAGCTGCCTACGTACCTTTAAAGGATCAAGTCTAAATGTAGTTCAAATAAAGCTGTTATAAAGTCTATGATCCGTATTACGAAGATATCTAACATTATATTATAGGATCGTACTCTTAAGTGTACGAATTACCCAAGCAATACGATATGTAGATCGTAGTATTTATTGCTCAGATTTTTCCGTCCGACAATCTTCATAAATGGAGGTATTTATAGGAATTCCACTTTGTACTGTTGAATGAATGACAGATGGGACGCCTTACCCTTGGATACTTTACACGTGTATTTGATGGATGGTGCCGATCAGTCATTATAGGGTCGGGTCATGGGTCGACCCTACCCGATTTATTAAAAACACTCGAATCTTGCAAAGCACTGTATACTATTAATATATGTCTGCTTCGTATCCTCGTATACAAGGATATTAAAGAAGTCCTACGATATAAGTTATACGAAGTCATAAAGGAACAACTCCTACTTGGTATATCAATCTGAAATTGTCCACGAAATGCCATGCAACTTTTCGAAATGTAATGCAGGCAATTTTCAAGTTTCAACAAGTGGTCTTATCTAATCGTACAAGTCCATTGGCCTTACACATTCTTCAATTTTTCAGAATATTTAATGCTATAATCTCAAATAAAGCATGATAACTTATGAAGATGCAAAATAATAATGATATATCGAGACAAGGGTTATCCTATTTCCTTAAGATAATATTGTCCCGCACTTGGTGGTCACGGAATACGGCAATTGTCTTCCAAGATACAACGACAAACGTCTCGAAAATAGTGCCACTACAAATTTCTGAGCCTAGTGAACAAAATACTTGTTCCAAACTCTCTCGATGGACACAGATGAATTAAATGCACATCTAAACATTTAATATGAAAACTTATTCTTACAATATTAAAATGGTATTTAAGAATATTTAAAGTACTCAAATTAGTACTAAATAATTCTTAAAATAATATTTAAGAATTTCAAGAATATTTTAAATGCTCAAATTAGCATTTAATATTCAACACTATTCTTAAAATATTAAAATTAGTATTTAAGAAACAAAAGAATATTCAAAGTACTCAAATTAGTACAAAGAATAAAAGAGAGAAGAGAATAGGATGTTTGTGTTATTAATTCCAAACTATGGGAGACTATTTATAAAGAATGAAAGGTCTTGGGTCAAAAAGTGCAACTTTTCGGGTTTCTGCAGAAAGGCCCAAAATTTGTGTCTTTTGGACAAAAAACCTCCTGATTGAACCTTTTTGAACTTTCCTCATTAGCCCCAAAAGTTGCACTTGTTCAATACACCCCCTGAACTAAAAGACAAAAGGCGCTTGACATTGGCTCGGATCCGGTGTGGCGGGTGCACCGTGCACCCGCCTCTCAGCCAACAAAAAGCCACCTTGCCCGGTCAGTGATTAGGTGCGGCCGGTTGCACCATCCGGCTGTGCAATAAGCCCCTATCTTTTCACAAACTTTAATTTTGCCCCCAAAACTTTGAATCTTGATTCATTAAGTCCTTTCAAATTGGTCCCTCAATTTTTCGATTTGAACATTTTAGACCACGAACTAAATGAACTATTTCCTATACTACCGCGTCCGTGGATCGTATGATTGTGATCATTTAATCGCCTTTGTTCATATCAATTTATTGATTCAAATCACGTTTTAAGTGACACATTTTGTTATTTAATTTCTCATTTACCCAAAATCGAATTTGAGTAATTAAATACTTTAAATTTATCTACTCAAAACGTAAATTAATTTAAGCCAAAGACATTCCACTTTCAACATGTGGAATTCACTTAAAATCTCCAATAAAATTATACTAAACACAATTTACTCAATCAAGACTTCCAACACAATTTACTGCAATGCATTTCGAGGTGATGAATGGAAGTCGATTATCATGGGGCTACTTAACAAAATAAAAGCGTATAATATTTGAATTCTCTGACCAATTTGCAACTCCAGTCCCAACCTTGTATTTCGAAGAAGGAAGTGCTTATATTGTACGTTTTTTATGGTCGATCGAGGCTATAAGTATATATATTTTTATTAATACTAATTGTTGTAGTACTCAAGTATATGTGCCTGCATGCACCCACCGATCGAGTTAAAAATTGGTGTTCATCTACTGTCGCCAACATTACAATTTTGATTATTAAACTTTATATATACAAGACTTTGCTTGCTTATGCCTCTAAATCCTCATTGCACGCGGTAACTAAAGTGAAAGATACCACTTAAAAAATGCACATAAGGAAAAAAAATGGCAATATATTATAAAAAACACCAAAGACACAAGTGCTTGTAATTTCCCTCTCAAGTCTGGTACTACTACTACTATCTCCTCTTGTTCTTGCTGCCCATCAACAAAGACAAATAGAACAGTATCCTGAAGAAGAAACCCCATGCCACAGTCACCCACAAACAATTCCACTTGCTGAGATCAGTGATCCCTTGCTGCTGCAGTATATCCGCTCCGGTGGTGACGCACGTTGTGGTCGTTATCCTCATTCCCAACGAGGTGCTCATGCTGTCCAAAAGTTTAACCTTCAATGCATTAGGCACCATGACCAATGGCGTGCCATCGAATATCTGAATCCCGCGCACAAAGCATTTTACGGGATCCTCGAACTCATTCTGTAGGACCGCCTCGTAAGGGTACTTCACAAGCGACATGTAGTGGAACCAAATCCAATAAGGAGGGATGCGGTCTCTGTTGATGAAGAAGCCACTGAATAGCAAAAAGTAGGCTAATAGTGCAACCACAATTATGTATCCTAACATCACGTGCGGCACTACTCCTGAGAGAAATGTCACAAAGGAACTCCCAGCCCAAAAGGACGCAAAGGTGATCAACAAGTAGAAGAGAAAGCTCCCATCCAGACCCACCGCCCAGAAGGTGGTGGTGGCAAATCCCAATGACAAGAATAAGAGCGCCGGAAGTGACACTAATGAATGAGATAAAACGTAGGATGATCTTCTGTAAGCATTATAAGCAGTTTCCCTCATGAAAATGTACCTTTCTTGGAGGAAAACTGGTAAGGCATCAGCGCAAGTGTAGAATGTTGTTGACATGGCGAATGCGAAGAACCCGAGCCTTTCTTGAATCCCTTTAGGCGAGTTGTCCAGCTTCCAGAACACCGTAGCTAAAATAAATCCAGTTACCATGACTACAGCCAGACGTACCCCGAAAAGTTCGGGCATCCTAAGTGAATTGGTGAATGATCTTCTTGACAATACGGCCATTTCAATCCATAACGGGTTTGCGAATGTCGGTACCAATGATGTACTTCTGCTGCTGCTGGTGGCACCATTGGTAACCCCACCGGGAACTAGCTTTCCTCTTGAAATACTAGCACTTATTGTTTCTTTCAATGTCAAATTTAAGCCATTCATTGCTTCCGATTCTGAATTAGTACTGCTATTGCCGCGTCTCTGCCAAGACTTGTTGAATTCAACGAGGGCTTTAGTTCCACCTGGCGAGCCCTCGAGTTCACGAATCAGATCGAGTGCGAACTCAGTCCGATTCTCGTTATCCGGGATCCGGTGCCCAAAGTCCGAGAAAAACGATGGCAAATTGGAGGGAGGGCCACTGTAGACAGTCTTTCCACGCGACAAAAAAATCATGCGATCCAGCAATCCCATAATCCGATAACTCGGTTGGTGTATAGACATGATAACTATGCTTCCACTCTGTGCAATTCTCTGCAATACCTTCACCACCATGAAAGCACTTGTGGAATCCAGTCCCGATGTGGGTTCATCAAGAAACAACAAGATAGGGTCGTGAATTATGTCGATTCCTATTGACACGCGCCGTCTCTCTCCGCCTGATACACCGCGGTGCCCCTCATCCCCGATCACAGTTTTGGCAGCATTTCGCAGGCCGATCTGATCGATCAGGGCTTGCACTCTGATTTTCTTCTTGGATTTGGAAAGTGTTCTTGGCAGCCTAAACTCGGCCGCGAACATGAGGGTTTCTTCGACAGTGAGCATGGGGAATAAAAGATCGTCTTGCATTACGTATGCGGATATCACCTTGAGTAACCTCGACTCTAACTGCTCGCCGTTGAGTGTGATGGAACCTTTCAAGCTTCCTTTCGCCATGCGGTTCGCCAGAGCGTCGATCAAAGTCGATTTTCCAGAGCCTGAAGCACCCATGACGGCCATGATTTCACCGTCACGCGCCTCGCCGGAGATGTCGTTAAGGATGGTTTTTGTATTATTAGATGAGGAAAGTGGGGGGCGTTCTCGGGAAGGAAAGAGAGTGAACTTGTGGGGGGTTTTGACGCTATGGGTGAGATGATTGAAGGTGAGAACGAAAGGGAGTGGTGAGTGGGCATGGGTGGGCGCCATGTCAAGCACTTGGTGCGGCGCCGGAGTATCGACGTCGCCGGTGAGTTCGTCACCAACGGATTTTAGAAGCTGACCAAGCGTCGGCGGAGACAACCGTGACAAATCCATCTCCATCGCCAATTAGGGGATGTCGACGGACGCGCGTATTTTTATTATTATTAGTATTAGTATTAGCATTTGCAACTTCCTACGTACTCTCAACATCCAATCGATCGATACCTTTTGTGTGCAAGTATATACGACCGTGATTAATGGTAGTTAATGTAAGCGGAGGAAACGGCGGCGTTTGTGCAATTAGGTGAGGAGTTGTTTGTTTGTGGGAGCAACAGAATTGAAGACGAGAAAAAGGGACTAATACGTACACAAAGTCCAACTGCTTTGTGTGTGTGTCTCACTCGTAACAAGTAAAATCATTTATGACAATAGAGATGGTGCTTCAATATATATATATATATATATATATATATATATATATATAAAGAAATCAAATACGTATGTATATATATAGACACACATAAGTATATATATTATTGGACATTTCATGTGGCGTGATTACTTAATCGGGAGAATGTGTTTAATTTGATGAGAAGGGCAGTTATGGAAGTGACCTACACCTCCTACTCTAAAATCCACACGACACGTCTGGTTTTATTTCAACCTTGCCACGTGGATGTCTTTTTTCTTTTGAAGCCAAGGAGGATTACATGTGAAATTAATTAGTAGGTGTGGATGGTAATCTACTGTTTGGTCACAAATTCTATTCTAACACCACCACACATGAGATGGAGAGAATTCTTTGTTTCGATAGCTGCCTGCCTTAGCTTCTTATATACACCGGTTAGCGTTGTTAAAATTACCAGATAGGATATTCTATAGCAAAATGCTATTCCATCTTCTATTTCATAACTTGGATGTAGGTCTGTTAATGGGTAAGCAAGAACCAGACCTAGACACAAAAATTTAGGCCTGGGTCTAGATCCAGACCCAGACCCCAAAACTAAAACCTAAGTCCAACAAACCCCTTAGAACGTCGGGTGGCTTGGTGCGGCCAGCCTGCGTGCCAAGCTAGACGACGGGTGTCGAGAGGGCAACACGACGGGTTAAGGCTGCGTGTGGGTATCGGAACACGGACTAGTTTAAAGACGGTACACGATACAAGTGGGGCACAAGTTGAATAAGTTGCGGGAAATAGTGGGCACGGACTCGAGAAAAAGGGGACTTGGCCGAGAAAGTGTGAGATTGTGGGCAACGTGTGAAGGATCGGCACCCGGCGTGCGGCCAGGGTGGCCCTTGGCCGAGAAATTGGTTAACTGCCGAGAAAACTCGGCAGCTTGCGAGAACACTCGGCCATGTGCGAGAGTTCTCTGCAGGGTGCCGAGAAAACTTGGCAGCGTGCAGGCAGACTCGGCAGATTGGGCTCAAACGGGGCCAGGCCGCGGGGCGACCCGACGGGTGGACGTCGGGTCATGTGAAAAACATGTAAGGCAGTTATGGAGCATTGACCAAGCCAAGCTGCTGAATATGGACGGGATTTGAAAGCTGAAAGTCGAGGGAAAGGCAGTTATGGGCGGTTTTAGTGGATGAAAACCGTCGGACACATGTTCCTTGCTTGTTGGCCGAAAATCCTAGTGATGGGGGATGTCCATCACAACCCCTGAGTGTATTTAATTACTCTGATTTGTCTTGTACGAAAATTAGAGTAGAGAGAGTGCAATTTTGGGATTCCTTGTATTATTGTGGTAATAAAATATAAGGTTGGCTTTGGCCGTAAATTGTTGTTGCCTTTACATTTCAGTATATTGTGGGTGAATTGTGATGGCTTTGTGTGTGTTTGAATTCTCTCTAACCTCCCTCATAAACGAGTGAATTTGTGAGGATCGGATGGCTGACTGGTTTTGTGGGAAAATCAAGCCGCACGGTGGTGTTTTGGTGTGAGAAATTTAGGCTCGAAAAATACCCCTGTGACAGGCCCAAGCCCAACCCACATCTAATGCAATTGATATATATATATATATATAAAATACATAATATTTATATTATTAAAAAAATGATATTTTAAATTAATTTATGAAATTTACAAATAAATTTAAACACTGTATTTTAATAATTTCTAATAAATTACTTATGAATATATTATTTTGTAAATTAAATAAAAAAGAAAAGAAAAAAGAAAAAAAAGCGGGGGGGCGGGGGGGGGGGGGACAGTACATCGTCTTCCACACTCCCATCCACCCAGCCACACGCACAACAATACACACACACACACACACATCAATACACACACACGCACAACAACACACACACACACAACAATACACGCACAATTATAGAACGCATACACAATCAACACACACACAATTACACTACACCACACACACATAGTCACACACACAAACACACACATAGTTGCACACACACATTCACATAAATATTGACATTATAATTGTAATTCATATATAAATAAAATTTTAGTCAGAATAAAAATAAATAATCACAGCAAACCAAACTGATTCGGTTTAATTAGGTTTGGGTTTAACCAGACTCAAAGTTTTGTGTCTGGGTCTTACCCACACGTTGACAGACCTACATGGATGTTTGACATGTGTAATAAGTACCACTCCTTGTTTGCCTTGTATTTATATTTGTTTAACCAAAATTAAAGCAGAGATAAATAAGGAAATACAATAAGATTTTGAAAAAATCACTATAAATGGATTTTAATTAAATATTGCATAGCTATTAAGCAAAAAAAAATTTACAAATCTGAACTTCTTGACTAGTTCTTACAAATTCAATTACAGAACCAGCTTAAGCCAATCCGATATTAATTCTTTGCCTTCAAGCACTTCTTATTCCAAAAACATCAAGACTTCTTATCAGCATATACTTTGAAATCCTTATATTTTATTTCATATTCAAGTATGCTATTCATTCATTTCAAAATCAAACTAACCTCCTAAAGGGATTATAGGAAATTTTCTTCAAACTCCACAAACCAAAGGACTGAATATTTCAAGATAATTAATTCATAAGTTATCACCTACTGTTAAACAAATCTTTTGCTATTGGTTGCTGAAAAAATGAGGCAGATTTTTCCCATGATCGAGTTTAAGGCCTCTGAATTGTAGATACAACATCAAAATTTTATGTGATTGAACTTCAACTTCAATATATACCTATTAAATGGCGGAACGGGAGTTGAAAATATGACCATGTTAATTATTCCTTTGAAGAAACAAATAACAAAAAAGTGCATTTCTTTCTGATTGTTTTAATTAGATTTGTAAGGGGGTGGAGTTTAAGAAATAAATAAATAATGGAGATGTGTTATATATGTTTAATTAAGATCCATCTATTGGGATTTTTTCCAAAATTATTTTACTGCATTTCCTTATTTATCTCTTTTTTAATTTTGGTTAAATAGATATAAATACAAGGCAAACAAGGATTAGTGCTTATTACACATGTCAAACATCCAAGTTAATAGAATAGAAGATGGAATTGTTAGGATTATTCCCTCCATGCCATAGAGGAATTAAATTAACTAGGTCGTTTACCTTATGTTGTACAAACTCTTATTTATTAATAAAGGCATTTGTTTTGTTCATAACAATTTTGATGGCATTAATATAAGTATTGAACGAATGAGTCCCAAGTAATCAATGTTGGGAATCGTTCGAATAGAAACACAGTGAATAAAATTAATTCCCAAATCATGAATCCATTCGATTCATTGTTGATTTCTTGACAGTAAAAAGGAGATAAATGATTTACCTTTTGAAGCGTGAATCGATCCGTATCAATTTGATGGGAGTAGCAATCCTCGGGAATCCCACCTCTAGATATCACGCGGAAAAGACCTTTTGAAAAACTCTGATCTCCTCTCTGACAGTTGAAGGTGGCGGCTAGGTCAGAGAGAGGCGAGGGAATTTTCTGTCTTGTTTAATTACTGTGTGAAGGATGATTCCAAATCACACATTAAGAATTAGTTTAGGTGGAAGAGTTCTTTAAACAAACTCCTACTCTCCTTCAACTATGTGGGCCGATCGACTGGGCCTGTTAGATTGGCTTACTGGGCTAAGTTCATCTCAGTCCTTAAGCATTTAATTAGTTCCCAATCCAATCCAACTGGATATTATTTAATTACTTAATCCAATTAATTAATTCAACTAATAAATTAATTCTCATTTGATTTAACTTATGAATTAATAACTGTTAGGTTAATGTCCTCAAATACCACTAGAGGATTAGAGAATGAAAGGACATTATTAAATTGTAATTGTTTCTTATTCTTTTAATAAAAAGGCATTTAGTTGTTTACTATTATTGGCATTTATATATTGTAATCATCTATAAGTTTATTAACACAAGAGTTAACTCTCTAAGCACCAGAGAAGTTTAATACTTGTGTACTAAAATGGTCTGGAAGTCAATGATTCCCAATTGGGCATTGAAAATCATGAAAACTTGTATGATGTGAGTTTTGACGAGAAAGGTGTCCGTCAATCACTAGGAAGTAGTGAAGAACTCATATCATAGGTGCACTGATGGAGATAGTGACACTCAGACATAACTCGCATCGATTCGGTTACATGAGTTTTCACTCTTTGACAGTCAATGACAGAATTGATTAAATTGTAATAGGTGTGTCTGAACTTTAGACCTGAAGAGTCGAGTTGAAGATATACTTGTAACATTAGGTTTATCATTAGAGTAGTTAGACCCAATTTACCCTTTGGTGTGTCCAACCTGTAACTGCAACCTAATGGGCAAGTAGTAGTCTTAACTGATATCCAAGATGAGATTCCTTCCCTCGAAAGTGAACGAGGAAATATTCTATGCATTTATAAGTAAGTTAGATTTTAAAGTCTTTGGCCAAAGCATTCACTGATCTAGACTTATTATAAATATAGCATAGAGTCAAGTTAGTGAGTTTGACCTAAAACCATGACTCTCACTTGACTGAGATAAGGAAACGAAGAGTTTGTATTCACCGGTATTTACAATAGGAAAGGTAAAATGATCCAATCATTTCATCTTATTTCGGTTACAATGTGGACCACTTGATTGGTTAGGTGGAACCCACATTTAATGAAATCCTCCCATTGCCAAATATAAATGAACCTAAAGAGTCATGCTTAAAAAGGAACAATCGATAGAAAATTTGAAATATTTCTTGTGGTAATATTTTAAGTATTGGATGCTTAAAATTAATTAAATGGAATTAATTATCTGAAGAAATAAGTTAATTCATTTATTATTTAATTAATATATTATTTCTTGAAGAAATAAAATTAATAAATTACGCCTATCTATTATTTAATTAGATTAATTAATTGGATTGAATTAATTAATTAAATAAATGATTGAACCGAGCTCAAACTAGTGCACCAAAAGGTACACCAAGACCGAGTGGGGCGGCCAAGTAGGTCATAAGTTTTATAAAACACTTGAGCCACAAGAAAGAAATTCCTCCCCCCTCTCTTAGCCTTAGTCGTCGATCACTGTACCAAGCAAGGAGGAGATTTTTCTAATCAAGGTTTTTCGGAAAGACAATTTAGAGGCAGCACTTTTGGACTGCTCGGATTACCAAGCAATCAGTCGAACTATTTCGCAAAGAGTTGAAGAAGACGAATTCATGAGTTTCTCCAACCACTTCACTACAATGGGTAAAGTTTCAATATCCCTATCATACATATGCGTGATAAAACCCCGAGATTGATCCTGTTATGGAAAAATCCAATAAAATTTTAAAATACCGTTTTCGCTGCGTTTGGTTAATTTTTCTCCAACAGTGGTATAAGAGCCAAATTGCGGGGTTCGGCGTATGTAATTTATGCATAAATATGTGATTAGATGCATGATTTATAGTTTTTTGCGATGCATGATTAATTATGTGGATTTCACATTTTTATGTTGTTGAGGGTTTTATTTATTTTTCGTTCCTTAGAAATTAATAAAAGTTGAGTTTTATGTAATTTTATTGTGATAAAAATAAAATTGCAACTTTCAGCACTGAGACGCTGTTGTACGCACACAGATTGGGTTGTCTGTGCACACAACAGCTTGATGGGCTCGCACACTCGGCAACTGGGCTGTCCAGAAAGATGCGCGGACCATCGTCCTGATAATCTAGGCTTGAGCGTGTGTTTTATAACAGACGGGTCGAATTTAATGCAAAAATAAATAATATAGTTTATTTAATAAAATAATTTTAATTTCATCTAATCTAATGTTAATTAAAGTTGGACTTTGAATTAAATTGGATTTTTCTATTGTGAAATTAATTTCAATGAACTTGGAGACTAATTTTTATTAAAATTAGATTTTAATATGAAATTAATTGAAGTTTATTAAAATTGAATTTTCTAATAGAATAAAACAAATTTAATTTCCTCGAGAATATTTAAACAATGATTAAATTTGGAATTTAATTAGAAATTAACATATATATTTTTTGTGTATTATGTGATATATCATGTTCGACATGTTATGTGATGAGAGACATGATTCATGGACTTAGACTCGTTTTTAATTAGTATTTTATTTTCGATGGGTTGTAAAGGCCATTTTGAGCCCATTTTTATTTTCTTTCTATAGAAAATTTGTATAGGTTGCTTATATTAAAATGTAATAGTTAGAAATAGAATAGGCCCAAAGGAGAAATCCAAGTCGAGCCAAGGAGATACAAGAAGGAGTTTTGGAAGCTTTAGTGTAGTTTTCTTTAATTAGCGATTGAGACATTGGCTTGTCTCAATCTAGGATTAAAGTCCATGAATTGTGTGTTGTTAGCTTTCTAGGATTTCTTTCATTTATAGTTAATTCATGTTTGTATGGTTAGTATAAAATGGATTAATGTGCAAATTGAGACCTAATAAATTTAAATTCTCCCACTTTGAAAAATTATTAAGTTGGTAAAGGGTACTAGGTATCCTGTCCTCCACTGAATTTAGGAGAAATTAAAATAATATTTAATATATAATATCGTCCCTAAGCAATGGGGGTTATATATTGAAATATATTTTAAATTTTTCTAAGTTCATAAAATGCCATTAGTCGAAACAAATTTTACCCCACATACCAGCAAAAGGTTGCAAGGTGAAATTCAATTGCTAGACTAATAGATAGTCATTGGGTTAACTTAAATTATTTATAAATCAATAAGATCGTTAAAAGGTTGGGAGTTGATGAATAATGGACAAGTGATTGAATCATCCATTTGATGGGTTAATATTGGACATCACTTTAATAGATTAATTAGGCCACATACTAGCAAAAGGTTATAACCTATTAATCTAGTTCAAGAAATCAATCACCACTACAAAGCCTTCCAACGACGACTTCTGAATTCCACAGTGGGAGTGTGGATTTTCAGAAAATGTAGTGGGAGCCAAGTTTATTTTGAAAGTCCTTAATTCAAACTTGGAACAACAATTATAATAAAATCTAATAAGTCTTTCTTCTTTTCTGCAGTTATTAGCTTATTATCTCTGTCACATTGCCTCTCAAAACCTTATCTAATTTGATATAAAGATACACATTGACTGGACCAAATTACATAGAATGACTCACAAACTTGAGGATGGTCCTAAGAAGTGAGTCGATTGAGTAGGTGCTAAAACTCAAACATCCTCTTGTACCAAGTATTTTAGAGGATGAAAGAGTTCAAATTTCCTACATAGACTGGGACTGTGATAATCATCAAGTTAGAGGATACATGTTAAGCTCAATGTGCAGTGAGTAGCAAAGCTCTCATGAAAAGATGGAAAGTGCAAGGGACATACTACTCCATATTGACTCAATGTTTGGAGAGAACGGTAAGATCGTTCGGTATTTGATATTGAAAGAACTCTTCAGAACAAGAATGAGGGAACATGAGAATGTGGGAGATCATGTACTAAAATGATGACCTTGATTGAAAAGTTAAAATATTTAGACTACTATATGGATCTTCACATTCAAGTTGACCTCATACTGCAGTCGCTTCTTGATTCCTTTTACTATTTCTTTATGAACTTTGATATGAATGATATCGAGGGTTCATTAGCTGGGCTAACGACCATACTCGAAATTGTTCAAAGACAAATAAGGAGGAATAGAAAAGGTAATACAATTTCCATTCCTAAGAATGTACCATTGGATGTCTACAAGTATGGGAAAGAAAAGGGAAAAATGGAAGTACCCATGAAAGCTCGAAGAGAAATAGAAAACAAGAAAAGAAAGAACAAGAAGCGTAAAAAAGTGCTTAGAGAAACGAGTAGGTGCCTTTTCTGTTGTGAGTCGGGCCACTGGAGAAGGGAATGTCCTAACCATATCAAGACTACAGGCATGGAACATTTTGTTTTAGAAACCAATTATTTTATAACTGTATTTTCCACCTCATGGATACTTGATTCTAGAGCTAGTGCTCACGTTTGTTTATTGAACCAGGATCCAGAGCGACGTAGGAAGTTGGAGCATGGAGAGGTGCTGATCAGTGTTGGTAGCGAGGAAAGTGTCGCGGCTTCTCACATTAGATCAACTTTTTTATGTTTATCATCTGGACATGTTTTAAATTTAGAGGATGTTTTAGTTTTGCCCAACAGGCTTAAGAACATTATTTCAATTCCTATGTTGGTTAGGAATAATTATGTTTTTCATTTCATTGACAGTACTGGGCAGCATTTTATTTAATGATAATATTGTTGACACTACTACTTTAGTCAATGACCTCTATTATTTAAACATGCAAAATGAATTTGTTGCAAATGTTATCTCAAAGAAGTGTGGTAGGCAAGTACCTAACCTAAGCTTAAAGTAGTTTTGCCCAACAGGCTTAAGAACATTATTTCAATTCCTATGTTGGTTAGGAATAATTATGTTTTTAATTTCATTGACAGTACTGACAGCATTTTATTTAATGATAATATTGTTGGCACTGCTACTTTAATCAATGGTCTCTATTATTTAAACATGCAAAATGAATTTGTTGCAAATTTTATCTCAAAGAAACGTGGTAGGCAAGGACCTAACCTAAGCTTAAAGTGGCATCTTAGACTAGGCCATGGAGGCAAGCAAAAGATACATAAGATGGAGAAAGATGGGTTAATTGACCCATTAGGATAGGATCCCTATCCAACTTGTGAATCTTGCCTCAAAGGAAAAATGGCTAGATCTCCCTTCACCCGGACTTTTGAAAGAGTCACTGAAGTATTAGCACTTATGCACACCGAGGTTTACGGACCATTTGGAGAAATGGCTCGTGGTGGTTTTCACTATTTCATTACTTTCACTGATGATCTTTCAAGGTATGGTCTTGTGTATTTAATGAAATATAAGTCTGAATCATTTGAAAAGTTCAAAGAATTTAAGGCTTTAGTGGAAAATTAAACTAGACATCATATAAAAACACTACGATCAGATCGTGGAGGTGAATATATGAGTGATGAGTTCCTAAAGGAACATGGGATAGTATTGCCACTCACACCACCAGTGACTCCACAACTAAATGGGGTAGCAGAGCACATAAATCGAACTCTTTTGGACATGGTTCGATCTATGCTCAGCTACACTGATCTACCCATTTTATTGCGGGGACATGTCCTCCTTACGGCTGTTCATATCTTGAATAGATGTCCTTCCAAATCCGTTCCTAAGACCCCATATGAGATATGGAGAAATAGAAAACCAAACCCTAAATATATTAGGGTTTGGGGATGCCCTTCCTATATCAAGAAGACAAAGGCAGAGAAATTGGAAGCTAGGTCCCTTACAGGACGTTTTATCGATTTTTCAGAGGATTTTACGGGATACCTATTCTATATGTAAGATGATCAAAGGATCATTGTTGCACTGCAAGCGTACTTTCTTGAAGATGATTTTATTCAAGAAGGTGGTGCAGGTAGAAAGATTGTTATCGATGAATAGGATGAAGCACCCAGGGAGACAACTATTCAAGAGACACATACTGAACTTGATGAAACACAACCAACATTGAGAAGATTTGGTAGAGTGCCACATCAACCTAATAGGTACTAAGGGTACCTGCTACAAGAGGAACCGGATGTCCACACTATAGCAGTGGGAGTTCATGGGGATAACCCTTCTACTTATAATTAAGCAATGATGGAGATCGACTTTGCAAAGTGGCAAGAAGCTATACAAGCAGAGATAAACTCAATGCATTTCAACTAGGTCTGGACTCTAGTGGATCATCCCAAGGGTATTGCACCTATATGGTGCAAGTGGATCTATAAGAGAAAGGTAAGCCCAGACGGAAAAGTTGACACATACAAGGCATGGTTTGTAGCAAAAGATTATAGTCAAAAGGAAGGAATTGACTATTAAGAGATCTTTTCACATGTGGCAATGATCAAGTCTATTCGAATTCTGCTCCCAATAGCTGCACGCTTGGATAATGAGATATGGAAAATGGATGCGAAGACGGCTTTACTGAATGGATTCCTCGAAGAGGATATCTATATGGATCAGCCTAAAGGTTTCACATCTGGGTCTGGTACTCATAAGGTGTGCAAACTTAATAAATCCATTTATGGACTTAAGTAAGCCTCTAGGAGTTGGAATCTTCATTATGATGAAGTTGTCAAAGGATTTGACTTTGTTAAGAACGAAGATGAACCATGTGTTTACAAGAAGGTTAGTGGGAGCAAAATCACTTTCCTGGTCATATATGTGGATGACATTCTACTCATAGAAAATGATGTAGGAATGCTCACATCAGTCAAAATGTGGCTTTCAAATACATTTTCCATGAAAGGCTTGGTAGAAGCGACCTATATTCTCAGAATTCGTATTTACAGTGATAGAACAAACAGAATGATAGAACTTTTTCAAGCCCTTTACTAAGAGAAGGTTCTAAAGATATTTAGGATGGAAGACTCTAAGAAAGGTTTCTTTCCCATGAGACATGGGGTGCACCTTTCAAAGTCTCTATCTCCTCAAAGTGAGGAAAATAGGAAATAAATGAGTCCGGTGCCTTATACTTCTGCATTGGGTAGTTTGATGTATGTCATGTTATGCACACGGTTTGACATAGCCTACGTAGTGAGCGTGGTAAGTCGTTTATAGGCTAACCTGGGAAGAGAACACTGGACCACTGTAAAAATATCCTCAAGTATCTGAAGAGAACTAAGAATATGGTCCTAACATATGGACATGGAGATTTGAAGGTGGATGGATATACTGACTCAAATTTCCAATCTGATGTAGATGGTTGAAAATCCACTTCAGGGCTTATATTCACACTCAATGGTGGAGCGGTAACTTGGAAAAGTTTCAAGCAAAGCACAACTGCTGATTCCACCATTGAAGCAGACTATGTAGCAGCGTCTGAGGCTGCTAAAGAGGGTGTTTGGATTAGGAAGTTTCTTGGAGAACTTCAAGTGGTCCCTAGTGTAGAGCTGCCATTGCCACTTTATTGTGACAATAATGGGGTTATTGCACAAGCAAAAGAACCAAGGTCTCACAACAAATCCAAGCACATAGAGAGGAGATATCACATAATAAGAGAAATCATTGGAAGAGGCGAGATAGCTATTCAGAGAGTAAATTCAGTAGACAATGTCACTGATCCATTGACCAAGCCTTTGACACAGGCAGTGTTGGATCGATATCTTGAAAAGATGGGTATTAAATACCATAGTGATTGCCATTGAGTCTAAGTGGGAGATTATAAGTAAGTTAGATTTTAAAGTCTTTGGCCAAAGCATTCACTGATCTAGACTTATTATAAATATAGCATAGAGTCAAGTTAGTGAGTTTGACCTAAAACCATGACTCTCACTTGACTGAGATAAGGAAACGAAGAGTTTGTATTCAACGGTATTTACAATAGGAAAGGTAAAATGATCCAATCATTTCATCTTATTTCGGTTACAATGTGGACCACTTGATTGGTTAGGTGGAACCCACATTCAATGAAATCCTCCCATTTCCAAATATAAATGAACCTAAAGAGTCATGCTTAAAAAGGAACAATCGATAGAAAATTTGAAATATTTCTTGTGGTAATATTTTAAGTATTGGATGCTTAAAATTAATCAAATGGAATTAATTATTTGAAGAAATAAGTTAATTCATTTATTATTTAATTAATATATTATTTCTTGAAGAAATAAAATTAATTAATTACGCCTATCTATTATTTAATTAGATTAATTAATTGGATTGAATTAATTAATTAAATAAATGATTGAACCGAGCTCAAACTAGTGCACCAAAAGGTACACCAAGACCGAGTAGGGCGGCCAAGTAGGCGTCCACTCTGGGCTTCTTAAGCCCAAGATTATAACTTAAGTGATATAAATATATCACATTAGTTAATACCTAGGTCATAAGTTTTATAAAACACTTGAGCCACAAGAAAGAAATTCCTCCCCCCTCTCTTAGCCTTAGCGGTCGGTCACTGTACCAAGCAAGGAGTTGATTTTTCTGATCAAGGTTTTCCGGAGAGACAATTTAGAGGCAGCACTTTTGGACTGCTCGGATTACCAAGCAATCAGCCGAACTATTTCGCAAAGAGTTGAAGAAGACGAATTCATGAGTTTCTCCAACCACTTCACTACAACGGGTAAAGTTTCAATATCCCTATCATACATACGCGTGATAAAACCCCGGGTTTGATCCTGTTATGGAAAAATCCAATAAAATTTTAAAATTCCGTTTCCGCTGCGTTTGGTTAATTTTCTCCAACAATAACTTAATTAAATATTATTTAATCTAATTAAATAACTTGATTAAGTTAGTTCATCCTTTCACTCTTAATGAAATTACCAAAGTATCCTTTACTATGTAAATAACAATATGTCCCATCTTTTCCATATAGCTCTGTAAACACATACACCACTGACGATTAAGCATGCACAATGAATGTGAATCACGACCTATAAACATAAGTTCCAAGTCTTGCATTTTTTTGAAAGTATAATCAAGAAGGACTACATATATGTGCGGGAAGCCTATACTGGTAGTGCGAGCTAACACGAGGTGTACAAGCTCCTATAGGATCAATCTTTGGATTGTAGTTAGCTTTCTGAAGCTGGAACTTATGGTTTAATGAGATCATAAGAAAATACAAAGACATTGACGAATGGCTGAGAGCCAAGTGTGAACATATAGGTTAGTGGGAGGGTGGCTAAACTTATTAGAGAAAGATATTTCAACTCGATTCTCCATAAGTACATGGGAGAAAATCCTGATACTTGATGTAAGGATTCATTGAAGTGAGGCATTAAAGTGCTGGATTCTCCCATTGCAAGTACATGATGTGTATGTTGAAAGGATTCAACGTGGAAATACAGTCTTGGAGAATTTGAAATGAAGAGTCATGAAAACTCTAGTTTTTAGGTTGTGGAATTAAAAGTCGAAGCTGGATTTTGAATTTACACTCAACGACAAATAGAGTTGTAGACAATCTCTTTGTGAGAGACCACAACTTAGTCCACCATGAAGGTTGAGTGAATTGCCTAAAGAGAGGAAATGGAAAAGATTGTTTGGATGAACGAATATGTTTCGTTCAAGGATCAAACCATCATAGATCAAGTACTATGGTAATGTGACATTCGATGGTGCTTAAGCCCTTGAAAAGAGTGAAAGGTCTTACTTATGGTCCTGACAAACTTTCAGTGAAAGTATTTGATCTGAGAGATCATCTATCAGAGGCGACGTTCAAGTGGAATGAATCAACTCGACGAAAACATGGCAAAACCCTTTCACCAAACCCTTGAGTACTAGCTGTGTTCAATAATGGCTCCTGAAATATGGGCTTGTGTGGGAATATAAAAAGTAGGCTCTAGGGCAAGTGGGAGATAATAGATAGTGTTATATGCTCGGCAAGCCACTTGTTGGCTTAATCGCTGGAACATAAACACCATGACAGTCTTGTCTTTCACATCATATCAAACCTATTGGTATTGTCTTTATCCTAAATAGCTTATATAGTCTCGATAAAGATCCCTTTGGATTACATAGAGCTAGGGGAGTGGTGCGTAACTATAGGAACACTCTCGAGGGCTGTAATACTTAAACCCCGTTGTAAGTCATAGAGATAATGAGATAAGGGATATCATAGTCTCGCAAAGACTTGTCTGTATATGTCATTCTCAAATGGGACAGTGTCTTGTTCCTTAGATAATGACCCTCCGAGTCAGTGCATATATGGAGATTCATATTTTGGAAAAGGATGGAATTGAACAACCCCGCAAGGACATCTCGTTAGTTCTGGTCAAAATATAAGTCCTTCGGTTTCATAGTGTGAGGTCAATCTTTTGACCTGAGGTGTCATGTTTGAAAAGGATACTACCCACTATGCTTTAACTGCTGCACGCACTATAGGATAGTCACACGGCGGCGTATGTTAGGTATAGTCTGGTAGTGTAGCAGAACAAATGACATTAATAGCGATCCGTCCAGGGCTAACTGCCTGGTATTTCCTTTGCTGTTGAGTAAACTCGGAATGCTTGATAAAATTCTTCGGCCGGAGTAATGACTTAAAAGAGGGGTTGGTGATCCTTGCTTTGAAGACTGGATCGTTAGTATTTCCAACATAGTCACAGTTTCTGAGATATTAGGATTTCGACCATCGCCAATCCCTAGACCTTAGATGGGAAACAGATGGAGGGATTTGACTCACATGAAGATCGTAACCTGGAGAGGTTTGCTTTTAT
Organism: Buddleja alternifolia; assembly: GCA_019426215.1. Lineage (NCBI taxonomy): Eukaryota > Viridiplantae > Streptophyta > Magnoliopsida > Lamiales > Scrophulariaceae > Buddleja > Buddleja alternifolia. The sequence continues at coordinate 8,365,156 of CM033406.1, forward strand.
CGTTAACATCTAGGAAGTCATGGCGACGTTGCTAGACATCGATCCATGACCAATAGGTGCCTTGAATTAACTCGGTGAATTAATTAAAAGTTTAAATTAATTATTTGGATGATTAATTTAGCTTATGAGAAAGAACTTATTGCTAGCTTGTTAATCAGCCCAAGGGGTCACACACATAACTTAGAGTAGTACCTACTGACTAAGTTAATTCTTTGTGAATTAATGGAGATTAATTAAGAAAAAGAAATTAATTAATTAAGTGGTCTTAATTAATAATAGTCTTATAATTTAATATTAAAATATTAAATTGGTAAAGATTAATTAATTAATTAGTATTCCGATTAATTAATATGGAAGAGAAAAATAATATATATATATACACATATAGAAATACACGCATGGCGTGTATATATAAGTGTATACACACATTGAGTGTGTATATGTGTAGTGGAAATATTTTATCTTGTCCTTCAAGTCTATATATATAATATTTGGTAAGATTTATTTAATTAGTTGGTTGACTAGTTATATGGAAAGATTTTATAAATATTTATGGATAGATAATAGTATACTTGGGAGAATCTCAAATATATGGTAATATTTAGTTAGTTAATTAGTGGATCTAATTAACTGAGGAAAAGAATTATGAAAGAAAGAAAGTATATATGACATAATATATATGTTATATATATATACATACATATATATATATATACTATGCATATATATATATATATACATATATATATATATATAGGGTCAAGATCTAATACATACCCTATATTAGATAAGATATAAGACTTAATTTATACCATTGGATCTATTAAATCCAACAGTCCAAAAAGGAAACAAAAAATAGATGGGAAAATTAATTCCAATTGGATCAGGGGTATAATAGTCAACTGATTCATTTTTTCAAAATCTACAAACCCACTTCTCAGAAACTGTTATACACACACAAATACAAATTTTATACTTAGAGAGAGAGAGGGTTTTGAAGTTGACGAGAGAGAGAGAGAGGAATTAATAGAGAAAGCAATTCACAGATTGAGGATTCTGCTCCAAACACTTGCGACCTTCTTCTTCGTCGTCTTCTTTTCCTCAATCTTCAATTTCTTGTCTCTCTCTCTCTCTATTTATATATACCTCTGCGTGTGTATGTATATATGTATGTATAATCGCTAATCGCCTGTTTGATTTGATTGGATTCAAGTGTATTGCTTAAACTTTTTTTGTGAAATTCATTGAGGTGTATTGTATTAAATTATTATGTTTTCACTGCAATAGATTTTGCTTAGAATTTTATGATCTTTAGTTAAATCACTGCCCGTTGATTATCTGAATTTTTCAAAGTAATTCACGTATAGTGGTTGAATTAATTAGTCTAAAATATGTTTTGTGGATTCATATTATAACTCTATAACATATTAAAAATATTTAATTATAAAGTATTTTATAAGTCATTATACAGTATGTTATAACATATTATACAGTATATTATAACTCATTATACAGTATGTGTTTATTACATATTAAAAATATTCAATTATACAGTATCTTATAAGTCATAATACAATATGTTATAACGTATTATAAAGTTTATTATAGCTCATTATACAGTATGTGCTTATAACATATTAAAAATATTCAATTATACAATATCTTATAAGTCATTATATAGTATGTTATAACACATTATATAGTATATTATAACTCATTATACAGTATGTGTTTATAACATATTAAAAATATTCAATTATACATTGTCTTATAAGTCATTATACAGTATGTTATAACACATTATACAGTATATTATAACTCATTATACAGTATGTGTTTATAACATATTAAAAATATTTAATTATATAATGTCTTATAAATCATTATACAGTATATTAAAACATATTATACAATATATTATAATTTATATATAAGTGTTTATAACGTATTAAAAATATTCATGTTCAACAAATGTTCCGACAGATTTTCAGAAGCAAAATATCATAGAAATATGTATTATTTTTTAACTTCATTTTCAGGTTTTTCCCACAAACATTTACAGTAAAGATACAACTGCAAACCCATAAAAGCGTCCCTTACACTCATCACAGGTCTCTTTTGGCAAGAGGAATCATCAAGCTTTGTTAAGAAACAGAGCTTAGAGGCAAGTTAGCAAGTCTTTTCCCCATTTTTCTTTTACTTCCATCTATGACTTTTTGAAAATTTCATATTTAACATTTTTTTCCCCGGTAATGATATCAAATTTGAGACTGCAAATCTAGGAGAAGGGACAATGAATATTGCTGCGATTAATTTTTCTTCTTTAAATTCATTTTTTTTTCTTTTCGCGTTGGGGAAAGTTTTAATCTGGTGGTGGTGGTGGTGGCTGTTAATTGAACGGAAACCTTCTCCTTCTCTCTCTTATTCTCTCTCTCTTTCTCTCTCTCTCTCTCTCTCTCTCTCTATATATATATATATATATCTTCTGTATCTACATATGCATATTAACAGACAACACATTCGTTTTAATAATTATTTTTTTTGTAACAGAGTATTTTCGTTCCTTGACTAAAATGCCCATGCCATCATTAAAAAAAAATTATATAATCTGAAAAATGGGTTAAATCCGGACCATGGGATCAAATGGTATAAATGGTGTAGATTGAGTCTTAGATCTTACCTAATGTCAAGGTATGTATTTGATCCATACCCTATATATATATATATATATATATACTATGTATATATATATATATATATATATATATATACACTACACGCACGCCTAGAGGCGTGCATGTTAGTATGGCTATCATCTTTGTGCATTTATTGCACTTAGATGCATGCATATATATATATATATATATATGTGTGTGTGTGTGTGTGTGTTAAGAATGAAAATAAAGTACGTATAAGTATGCCACACACACACGGCTGCCGTGGAGTGTCCATGAGGCGTGTGCCTCTTGGCATTTGTTAATGTGTGTGTGTATATATATTATAATAGTATACTTAATTAATTCACTATTCACACTTTAGGGTTTTGTGTGATTTATTCTTTCTTCAACCTCTTTCATACTGTTCTTCTAATTCATTGAGTTGAATATAAAGAAGTCAAAGAAAAATATTCATATCCTTTATTTCTATAAACTAAGTGTTCGATATTCTTCTTGGTACTGGTGGAGATAATTGAGGGTATGAACTAAGTTGTGGATACACCGTAGAAACCCAACATTTAGGGCGTTGGTGCAAACTATATCAAGGAAGTCGATCCGTGTGGATCCGTTTGAGGGAGGCGATATATTAAAGGTTGGTTGTTGTAATTTCGTCAACAAGGTAAACACGCGAAGACCTTCTTTCGTTAGTTTTTGTTAAATCCGATGGTATCATGTCAACTTAGCCCTTATTTAGGGGATATCCATTTATATTTATGAAAAATTATTGTTTTTCACCTTCAGCTGCATTTTCGAACATCCCAGGGGGCGTAAGCCACACTATGCTTTCCTAACACTCGAGCAGATATGTCATCGACTTGAGTTGGCAATAGAAAAACCGACTAGGTAAATGGATCAGACATAGATCATACAGGGGAAGAGGGTAGATATGTGAGGGATCCAGGATTTTAGTTGGAAAAAGTCCTTGATGGAAAGATATCAGTAGACAGGTTGACCGAGGCGGTTTGGGTTGTGACATGTTTCGGGTTTTAGAGTAACCTATATCCGAGGGTCAGCTGGATTGAGATGGAAATGCCACGGTATTCAGGAGTTGGCTGATCACCAATAGAATAGGAGAGTGGTGAGGGTTCAAAGAGAGGAAACGATGTTCACAGAGAGACTTTGTCAAGTGGGTAACACTAAGGGACAAATGAATTGATGAGACCATGGAGAGGCTTCAGTTTGGAGATGTGCCGACTAAATTGAAGTTCACTTAGGAAAATTGAAGTGGTTGTTTCAAGTTGAGTTCGAGAATTTGAAGATCATTATCCGAGTGGGAGATTGATGGGTTTGTGTTGATGATTTCAAATAGCCAAGGAAAATGCCAAGAAAATTGACCAAAAGGAAGACAAGATAGAGCCGAGATGGATCGGGGTAGATCCGGGGTTGCGAAATAGAATCGGATAGACCGGGGGTTGATAAGAGTAGTTTTTATGTGTTTTTAAGTCTTTTGTGTTAGTCTTTCAGGTTCATTTATTGCTTGATTCATGCCACTTGTGCGTTCAAATCGTGCGTTAAGTGATTTCAAGCCTTAAATGGATTTAATCGAAGAAAGGGCGAAAAAACGACATGTAGAACAAGTTTTGCCCAAAATACTTCACACACCCATGCCCAAGAGCCACCTTGACCACGCCTAGGCTCCAAAATGCACGAAAAGCACCCCGACTTCGTTGTTTAGTGCCCAAGCGCCAACCTGAGGGCGTATTGGTGCCACTTCTGGAGCCCAGGCACCACCTTAAGGGCGCCAAGGCACCACATCGGGCGCCCAGACGCTTCTTTCCTATTCTAGCCATTATTTCCACCATTTAGCCGTGCCTTGGCGCCATTTTGCTCATGCTTGGGTGCCGATACACCTGTTTGTGAAGCCTATAAATACTAGATCAAAAGGAGGGTCAAGGGTTCGGATTTCAAGAGAATCTAGGGCTTTTTTGGGATTTGAATCAGACTTTTTCACCAATCGGGAAGGACAAGAGAAGGGAATTGCCAGACATTGAAGCCTTTAATCCGAATTCATCATCAATCAAGCGTATTAGGGAGTTTTCAATTGCTTTCATTATATCTTTGTTTATGAATATGCATATGATTGCCTTAGATTCTTTTGTACCTTTGATTATGAATTAAATTTGTAAAACTAGGGCTATGTGAAGGCCAATTTGTGAAGTATCTTTACGATAGTTGATTGTTTGAATCAATTCATGTATTTATTATGTGTTGTGAATTCTTACATGTGCTTGATCACCATGTGTTAGATAAATTGCCTAGGTTAATATCTTGAAAGAAACTTAAGCTAGGGTGTAAGAATTCACAACATAACTCGATTAATAGAAATTGCCCTAGACATAGGTAGATATTCCCGGGTGAAGTAAGTCTACCTTAGTTGAGGAATTTCCAATTGTGAATACATGCTTGATAATTAGATTCCCAAATAGACATATTTCAGGAACCGTTATTTAGGCATAGGATTTCTATCGCGAGAGATCAGATAGTTATTATCATACGATCTTCCACCATAGCAATTGTTAGGTGTATGCCCTCAATGCCTACGAGGAATTAGATTGAGTAGGACTTTGATAAGTTATTTGTACAAACTATTATAGAATAAAGGTTTTAATTTTGTTCATATAAATCTAATGTCAATTAAATGTATTGAACAAATAAGTCCATGAAATTTCAAGATAGACTTGCCACCTTTTATGGAAAAGAGGAGGCAGTGGAAGAGTAAAGTACTTAATCTCTTAAACCAGAAGTTCGTGAGTTAAGAAATTTTAATTGGGCATTAAAATTCAACTCGTATGACACCTATTTTTTCAAGGAAGCATCAGTCATACACTGATTAGATAGTGGGAGTTGGTGTCATGAATATGATTAATGGAATTAACATATTTGAACTCAACTCGCATTAATCCAATCACATGAGTATTTACTCTTTGACAGTTAATGATTGAGATTAAGATTGCGATAGTGTGTGTGAGATTTAGACCCGAGGAGTTATTTATGATGTTCTTGTTGTTGGATTTTGCGAAAAATCAAATAAACATAGCGGAAATTTTTAAAATTTAAACCCAAAGGGAATTCTATGTTTGCATAGTCGATTCGATTAATTGTGAAAACGAATATTACTTACCCGTTGAAGCGAAGTGGTTGGAGACTCAATTCCTCCTTCAAAAATCCGAACTACGTTGACTTGATGACTTCAAGAACACGTGCAATTGAATCTTCACGAATCCTTGATCTTTTATTGAACTCTTGATCCGAACAATGAACGTATGTTGCCTCTAAATTATCATGCGGATTGATTAAACGAAAAATCCCACTTTTTCTCTATGGAGGCCGACGGCTAGAGTGTATAGAGAGAGCGAGGAGTTTTTTCTTCTTTTCTTTCTAGGAGATCTATGCTTTCATATGTCTTGTTTTTCGTCAAGGAATTCTTTTATAATCACTTGACTTATTGACCAAAATAAACAAAAAGAGACCTCGTTGGTCATCCAAGTGGATGCCCAACTTACCTTAGTATATTTGGACGCCCCATCTAAGCCCGGGATTTTCTTTTGTTTTAGTTAATTATTTATTTAATTAATAATTTATTATATCCAATAAATAAATTAATTAATTAAATAATCAAATTAATTAGATAAATTAATTCATTAATTTATTTCCATAAGAAATTAATTAATAATTAATCTTATCTTTATAATTAATTATTTTATCCAACGAGTAATTAATTAATTAGTTAATTTATCTAATAAATTAAATCTCCAAGAATAAAATTGAAAATCCTTTTTCATTTTTCTTTATCAATCCTTTAGCGCGACTCTTTAGGTACGTTTCGTTTGGCAACGAGAGAAATCCAAAGGAAGTGGGTAACACTCAGCCAGTCATGTGGCCCACTTCGTAGCCCAAACAAAAAACGAATGATTGGATCATTCCACAACTCTTTGTTCACGTGCCTCAGTCAAGTGAGAGTCATGGTCATGTCAAACTCACTGGACTTGACCATATGTATTAATTATAAAAATACGAGATCATTGAGATCGATTTAGTGCCTCGTACAGTCTTCTCTTTTGCTTTGGCCAAAAACCTTGATCTCTATTTATCTATAATCACATAGGGTACTTTCTCATTCACTTATGAGAGAACAAATCTCATATTAGATATCAGCTAATACTACCACTTGACCATCAAGTCGCATTTCGAGGTTGACCCCACCAACGGGTAAATTGGGTCTAACTACTCTAGTGAAAGACTTAACGTCACAAGTGCATCTTTAACCTGATACTTCAAGTCAAAGGTTCACTTATACCTATTACGCATAATCAGTTCTGTCATTGACAGTCACATAGTGAAAACCCATGTGACAGAACCGATGCGAGTCGTGTTTGAGCATATCAATTCCACTAATGTGCTTACAACCTTAAGCTCCCACCATCACATGGTGTTCGACTAGCACTCCCATATTAGAGCAAAGATTGTACAAGTGTTCTCAGTCTTCATTTGTCCATTAAAGACTCCATATTACTTGCGAACGAGTTTAAGTGATGAAAATCAATCTCTCTAGTGCCAATCTTCCTATCACATAGGAAGTAGAAGGATTTCACTGAAAACATGGACAAAACGTTTTACACTACTTATAGATGCAGATAAGATTTAAGTGAAAACTAAATAATACTTTTTATTATAAATAATATATAAGTTTATTACAAGGAAGATGCCTTATCATTCTATCCTCTATGGAATTTGAGGACATAATCCTAACAATCTTCCACTTGCACTCAATGCCAGTCATTTTAGTATCTTATACCCACCCTTTCCAGGTGTTGGTCCAGAACAGCTTGAGGTAGAGGTTTGGTGAACAGGTTAGCTACATTGTCAGTTGAGGCTATTTTCTGCACTGCTATCTCTCCATTGCCAATGATCTCCATGATGATATGAAATCTTCTCTCAATGTGTTTAGACTTGTTATGAGATCTTGGTTCCTTGGCTTGCGCTATTGCTCCATTGTTATCACAATAAAGTGACAACGGGAGCTGTGCACTAGGAACCACTTCAAGTTCTCCAAGAAACTTTCTCATCCAAACAGCTTCTTTAGCTGCCTCTGAGGCTGCCACATATTCTGCTTCAGTGGTGGAATCAACGGTTGTGCTTTGCTTAGAATTTTTTCAAGACACCGCTCCACCATTAAGCGTGAAAACAAACCATGTAGTGGATCTTCGATCATCAACATCAGACTGAAATTCTGAACCAGTGTAACCTTCCATCTTCAGATCTCTACCTCCATAGATGAGAATCATATACATAGTTCTTTTGAGATACTTTAGGACATTCTTCACAGCTATTTAATGTTCCTTTCCCGGATTTGCCTGAAATCGACTCACTACGCTTACAACGTAGGCAATGTCAGGTGTTGTACACAACATTGCATACATCAAGCTACCAACTGCAGAAGCATAGAATACATTACTCATCTCCTTTCTATCTTCCTCGCTTTGAGGACACATAGATTTGGATAATTGTACTCTATGCCTCATGGGAAGAAACCTTTTCTTAGAATTGTCCATCCTAAATTTCTTTAGACCTTTTCTAAGTAAAGGGCTTGGGAGAGACCTATCATTCTATTCGTTCTATCTCTATAGATATGAATTTCTAGAATGTATGTCGCTTCTCCCAAGTCTTTCATGGAAAACATACTCGAAACCCATTTCTTGACAGTGGTGAGCATTCCCATGTCATTTCCTATAAGTAGAATGTCATCCACATATAGTACTAAGAATGAGATCTTGCTCCCACTAGTCTTGTTGTAGACATAGGGTTCATCTTCGTTCTTGATGAAGCCACATCCCTTTACTATTTCATCAAAACGAAGATTTCAGCTTCTAGGTGCTTGCTTGAGACCGTTTGTGGACCTCTCAGGTTTATATACTTTATGGATATCAGTCTTAGATATAAAACCTTTTAGCTGTTCCATATAGATGTCCTCTTCTAGGAATCCATTTAGAAAAGCCATTTTGACATTCATCTACCATATCTCATAATCTAAGTATTCAGCTATGGATAACAGTATTCGGATGGACTTTATCATAGCCACGGGCGAAAAGGTTTCTTGATAGTAAATTCTTTCTCTTTGACTATAACCTTTTGCTACGAGCCTGACTTTGAAGGTGTCAACCTTGCCATCGCTACCTTTCTTTCTTTTGTAGATCCACTTACATCATATAGGTTTGATACCTTCAGGACGATCTACCAAAGTCCAGACTTGGTTCGATTTCATAGAGTCCATCTCTATTTCCATTGATTCTCGATATCTTGAAGTGTCGACATCCACCATCGCTTGATCATAGGTATAAGGATCATCTTCATGACTTTCTTGTACTACAATGTGAAGCTCTGGCTCCCCCTGCAGTAGATAACCCATACCTCTCAGGTTCATGTGGTATTCTACGAGATTTACGTGGTGGTTGTGCTACTAGTGGGTCAGACCTTGGTTCTTGGACAGATGTCTCAGAAGGAGTTTCATTTTGTTCTTCTAGAACAATCTTTCTACCTTTGCCCCCTTCTAAGATGAATTAATCTACAAGGAAGTGGGCTTGTAAGGCCACAATGATTCTTTGATCATCATGTAGGTAAAAGAAGAATCCCATAGAATCTTCAGGATAACTAATGAAACGTCCTATGAGGGATCTAGTCTCCAATTTCTCTACTTTAGTCTTCTTGACATAAGTGGGACATCTCCAAATCTTAATGTGGTTAAGATTTTTTTTTTGATAAGAACGTGGTTAAGATTTGGTTTCCTATTATTCCACATCTCATGCGGAGTTTCAGAAATGGGTTTGGAGGGACATCTGTTCAATATATAAGTAGCACTAAGGAGCACATGTCCCCCTACAACAAAATGGGTAAATCAGTGTAACTAAGCATGGAACAAACTATGTCTAAAAGTGTTCTGTTCCTATGCTCGGTTAGTCCATTTAGTTGAGGAGTCGCTGGTGGTGTTAGTTGTAACTGTTGGGAAAAATTGCATAAAAACAAAAACACAGCGGAAGAATTATAAGTTTAATCCCAGTGGCTCATCTCTATTTCTCGTATTTAAATTGGGTTTTACGAAATTAATTACCGTTCTCGCATATGTTGAAATCTGAACCAGCTTTGCAATCCTTTTCTTGTATAGCAAATCCGTCACTGTCTCAAAATTGCTACACCGGAGTCAAAAACGAAAATCACCTTCTTCTTCACCTTGATGGACGTCTAGAGTGAGAGAGAAAGGGAGGAGAGTTTGACTTGGAGAGAAAGTTTTTTTAGTTGATTATGTTAACCTAGTTATTTTTTCACTAAGTAGTATATATATATATATATATATATATATATATATATATATATACTATAATAGAAAACAATAACCTAGGCTTCATAAGCCCCATAGTGGACGCCCACTTGTAGGTTTTTAAGCCTTCGGGCTTTTGTTTATTAATTAATTAAATAATTAATATTATTTATCCAATAAATATACAAATTAAATAATCAATTAAAGTCATGTTAATGTTATAATTAAATTCCCATGAAGAATTAATTAATTCATTAACTCAATTAATTAATAAAATCATCTAATGATTAATTAATTAATCTCGATATCCAATAACAAAAATTCTCTCAAGTCTTTTCCTACGATTTTCTTTTTGCATTTCCTTTATGTGCGACTCTTTAGGTTCTTCTCAAAAGGCAATTGTGAGGAAACCAAAAAGATGTGAGTAACACCTAGCTAGTCACATGGCTCACATCGTATCCCAATTGAGAACGAATGAATAGGATCATTCCAAACCATATACGCTGTGAATACTGTACGTGTATAAACATTTTATTCTTGCATCCCAGTTAAGTGAGAGTCATGGTTTTAGTCAAACTCACATGACTTGACCATATGCTTAGCTCATAATGAGTCGAGGTCATTTTATACTTGCGCCAAAGACTTTTAATCTCACTCATTCATGACTGCATAGGATACTTAGCTCATCCACTTATGAGAGAATAAATCCCATTTTGCTAATCAGTTAACAATGCTACTTGCCCATCAAGTCGCACTTCGAGGTCGATCCCACCAAAGGGTGATTTGGATCTAACTACTCTAATGACAGACTTGGTGTCACAAGTACATCTTCAACTAGACTCCTCAGGTCTAAGGTTCACGCGTAACTATCACAACTTATCAGTTTCATCATTGACTGTCTGTGAGTGAATACCCATGTGATGAAACTGATGTGAGCCGTGTTCGAACATATTAGTCCAACTTATATGTCCCTGACATCAGTTCCCACTATCATTCCCATAGTGTTCGACTGGCACTTTCTCTGTCAAAAACTTATATCATGCAAGTCCTTGTTCTGTATTGATGTCTAGTAAAATACTTTCTTAGACTTGCGAACTTTATTTAGAGAATAAAGATCAAACCCTTCTAGTGCCATTCTCCCTATCCCATAGGAAGTAGAAGGTTTGCTTTATACTCAAGGACTTTACGTTGTTTATTAACACTTTACAAATGCCTATAAGAAAACAACAAGATAACGCCTTATATAAAATGATATTGTTTAGTTACAAGTCTATGCCCTATAAATCTATCCTCTTTATGGCATTTGAGGGCATACACTGTCAGCTGAGGCTATTTTCTGAACAGATATTTCTCGTCGTGTAACGATCTCTCTTATGATTTGATATATCCTCTCGATTTATTTGGACTTGTTGTGAGACCTAGGTTCCTTTACTTGCGGTATTGCTCCGGTGTTATCACAGTAAAGTGGCAACGAGAGCTTTATACTTGGAACCACTTGAAGTTCTTCTATGAACTTCGTTATCTAAACAGCCTCTTTATCTGCCTCAAAGGCAGCTATATATTCAGCCTCTCTAGTGAAGTCCGCGGTTGTGCTTGGCTTGGAACTTTTTCAAGTTACCGCCCCACCATTGAGGGTGAACACGAATCCTGAGGTGGATTTTCGATCATCGACATATGATTGGAAATCCGAATCAGTGTAACCGTCCACTCTCAGGCCGCCACTCCCATAGATGAGAATCATATCCTTGGTTCTCTTCAGATACTTTAGGATATTTTTCACAACTATCCAATGTTCCTTGCCTGAGTTTGCTTGAAATCAACTAACAACGCTTACTGAATAAGCAATATCTGGTCTAGTACACAGCATTGCGTACATCAGGCTACCCACTGCTGATGCATAGGGTACAGTGCTAATTTCCTTTCTATCTTCCTCACTTTGAGGACACATAGTTTTTGAGAGATGTATCCCATGCCTCATCGGCAGGAACCCTTTCTTAGAATCCTCCATCCTATATCTCTTTAGGACCTTTTCTATGTAAAGTGATTGAGAGAGCCCTATCATTCTATGTGTTCGATCTCTGTAGATTCGAATCCCTAGAATATAAGTTGCCTCTCCCAAGTCTTTCATGGAGAAAGTACTCGAAAGCCACTTCTTTACAGTGGTGAGCATTCCTATATCATTCCCTATGAGTAATATGTCATCTACATATAACACAAGGAATGTTATCTTGCTCCCACTAACCTTCTTGTAAACACATGGCTCGTCTTCGTTCTTTATGAAGTCAAATACTTTGACAGCATCATCAAAACAAAGATTCCAGCTACGGGACGCTTGCTTGAGTCCATAAATGGATCTCTCAAGCTTACACAGCTTATGAGTATGCTCCTCGAATACAAACCATTAGGTTGTTCCATATAGATATCTTCTTCTAGGAATCTATTTAGGAAAGCAGTTTTGACATCCATTTGCCATATTTCATAGTCCAGGTGTGCGGCTATTGCAAGTAAAATCCTTATTGATTTGATCATAGCCACTGGCGAAAAGGTTTCTTGGTAGTCAATTCCTTCTTTTTGACTATACCCTATCGCCACTAGCCTGGCTTTGTAGGTGTCAACCTTGCCATCAACACCAATCTTTCTCGTGTAGATCCATTTGCCCCTTCAGGTTGGTCCACAAGTTTCCAGACTTGGTTTGCATGCATCGAATCGATCTCAATTTGCATAGCTTCACGCCATCTAGTAGCATCCACATCCACCATTGCTTGATCAAAAGTGGAGGGATCATCTCCATGATCCTCATCTAATACAGAATGGAGATCCAGCTCCCTCTGTACTAGATATTCGAACCTCTCAGGCGGTTAAGGTACTCTACTTGATCTTCGTGGTTGTGGTTGTGTTACAGAAGGTTCGGTTCTCACTTCCTGTGTAGATGTATCCACTGGAGTCTCTTTGTTTTTCTAGACAATCTTTCTACCCGCTCCTCCTTCTTGAAGGAACTCATTTTCAAGAAAGTGGTCTTGCAAAGCTACAATGATCCTTTGATCATCGTGCAGGTAAAAAATGTATCCCATTGAATCCTCAGGATATCCAACGAAACGTCCCTTCAAGGATCTAGCCTCCAACTTGTCCACTTTGGACTTTTTGACATAAGTCAGACATCCCCAAATCTTGATGTGGTTAAGACTTGGTTTCCTATTCCTCCATATCTCATAGGGAGTCATAGGAACGGACTTGGACGGACATCTATTTAAAATATGTACAGCTGTAAGCAGCGCATGACCCCACAGTGAAATGGGAAAGTCAGTGTAGCTGAGCATGGAGCGAACCATGTCCAACAAAGTTCGATTCCTTCGCTCTGCTACTCCATTTAACTGTGGTGTCGCTGGAGGTGTGAGCTGTAATACTATACCATTCTCTCTGAGGTATACATCAAACTCGTCACTCATATATTCTCCTCCTTGATCCGATCGAAGGGTTTTTATATGTTGACCAGTTTGATTTTCCACTAAAGTCTTGAATTCCTTGAACTTTTCAATGGATTCAGACTTGTGCCTCATCATGTACGCTAGACCATATCTTGAATGGTCATCAGTGAAGGTGATGAAGTGAAGGAAACCTCCTCGTGCCATTTCTCCAAATGGACCACAAACATTAGTATGCACTAAGCCTAAGATTTGTGAGGCTCTTTCAAAAGTCCCTGTGAAGGGGGATCTAGCTATCTTGCCTTTGAGACCAGATTCACAAGTAGAATAGGGATCCAATCCCAATTGGCCAATTAGTCCATCTTTCTCCATTTTGCGAATTTTATGTTCACCAGCATGGCCTAGTCTAAGATGCCAAATCAATCTTTGGTTTATTCCAAGCCTACTACGTTTCCTTTGTATAGTATTCACAGAACACTCATTCTAGACATTAAGGTAATACAATCCATTTATTAAAGAAGCAAAGCCTACTAATTTATTACCATAATAAATGCTGCATCGTTCAATAAAACGGAAAGTGTAACCAAGTTTAACTAAAATGGGAATAGAAACAATGTTTTTAAGCCCATTGGGCAAAACTAAAACATTATCCAGAAATAGTATATGTCCAGAATTTAAAAGTAATGAGGTTGATCCAATTCCAGTAGCTGCGACGCTATGCCCGCTGCCTACTTTTATCTTCACCTCATCACTGTCCAGCTTTCTTCCTCGCACCAGATCCTGATTCATACAAATGTGAGCACTAGCTCCAAAATCAAGAATCCAAGATGTAGAGAAGATGGTCATAGAACAATAAGTTTCATGAACATAAAGTTCCATACCTTGTGCGCCCGGCCCCATGTTCGGACAGTTCCTTCTCCAGTGGCCCAGCTACCCGCAGTGTAGGCATCTGTCTATCTTTTGTGGCCCTTTATGCTTGCGATTCACAGGAGCTTTTCCATTTCCTTTATTGACACCACCCTGAGCTCCAAGCTCGCCACTCTGCTCCTTGGCTTTCTTCTTCTTATTCTTCACCCGTTTGGGCCCAGAAGAGATAACTAATGTAGTTTCCTTTCCCTTGGGCTTCAATTGAGATTGTGCAGTGTTTAATTTGTTCATTAGCCCAGCTAAGTTGCATTCAATCTCATTGCAATTGAAGTTCATGACAAATTGGGAAAAAGAATCAGGAAGAGACTGCAAAATGAGATCGGTTTGAAGCTGTGGGTTCATTGTAAAATCGAGAGCCTCCAATCTCTCAATCCTCGAGATCATCTTGAGAACATGATCCCCAACTTTCTCACCTTCTCTCATTTTGGCCCCAAAGAGCTCTTTAGATATCTCATATCTAGCAGTACGGCTGTGCTCACCATAGAGCTCGACCAAGTGTGCCAAGATAGCCCTTGCTGTGGTCATCTTCTCGTGCGACCTCTGAAGCTCGTTTGTCATTGAGCCGAGAATGTACCCACGCACTCGGACTTGTCCTTTACCCATTTTTCATGAGCTTAGACTTCTTCCTCGTTGGCACGTGTTCTGGCAGGAGGAGCAGGGATGTCTGTGTCCAACACGTATCCCAAGGACTCCATGTTGAGAACTATTCTCAAGTTCCTGAGCCAATCCACGTAGTTAGGTCCAGTAAGGATGTTCTTTTCGAGTAAAACAGAAAGTGGGTTGATAGTCATTTTGGTTTTTGAGAGAGATAAATCAAAATAGCTGCAAAAAATAAACCAGAATTTATTATACTTGTGTAACTAAACTAAAACCAAGTTTAAAATCAAGGACTTTGACTTATAACTTGGCTCCCACTACATTTTTCGAGATTCACACTCCCACTGTGAAAAACGGAAGTGATCGTTGCAATGTACTTCGTGGTGGGGATTGATTTCTTTAATTAATCTAATGGATGGCAACCCTTTAATGATATATGGTCCATTATTTTAATTAAAGTGATGTTCAACATCAATCTATCCAATAGATGGTTCAATCTTCTTTTTCCCATAATCCACCAAAACCGCAACCCTTTAACGATTTATAGGCTTTGTGGATTATCTAAGTTTACTCCCACTAACTCCTCATAATCTAACATTTGAATTTCACTTTGCAACCCTTGAACGATATTTGGGGTGAAATATGTCTCGATTAAGGCATCTAATGCACTTAATAAAATTCTAGAATTAAATCTTGATATACGACCCCCACTTACTGGGAAGATGCCATATACTAGGTTTAATACTTAATTTCATTAAGTTTAGTGGAGGGAAAGGATGCCTAGCACCCCTTACTAACTTAGTATCAATTTTTGCTTGGGAGAATTCATGTTCTAAACATTTATCTAAATCTCACTTTGCACATTACTCAATTTATATAGCGCATATTGATAACATACATGCTTCATAGAACTAATGAACATGCATCGAAAGCAATAAATCAACACATATGTCCATGGGCTTTATCTAGAGGGCCCAAGCCAATGTGCTATCATTAAAAAAGAAAAATAAGCCTAGCTATTCTTCATGGGCTCCAAGCTCCTCTTCTTTTGAATTGATCTCCTCTTGAAAGACCTATTCTATTTCTATCTATTACATGAGATTATTTAACAACCTATACATTATTTTAGAAATAAAATAAATGGGCTCAATTCCGGCCCTTACAACCCATAAAAGGAAATACAATCAAAAGAAATAACCTAAGTCCATGGACAATGTCACCATCATATAATACAAGCTTGCGAAAAATAAAGCAATTATGTTGGTGATTAAGTTAATGAATAATTACTCCAACTAATTAATTCCCTCAATAAAATTCCAAATTTTATTGATAATCATGACAATAAACCATTTAGTGAGAATCTTTAATTTAAATAAATAACTTAATTAAAAAATTCTCCAAGAACCATTATTTAATTATTTCACTTAAATTAATAATATTCAATAAAAATAAATTGGGCTTTATTTCATAAAATATAATTACCAACCATTGGCATATTTAATTTTAATCAATTAGGCCCAAAGCTAATTTATTGAAGAGTCCATATTTTTAAATAAAATAATTTGGGTTTATTTAATTAAATCCGGGTCATCATCCTTTTGACCCACCCGAATAATTAAAATAGCCCAAAACCCATTTAAATAAAAAATTGGACCTGAGGAAAAATAACTCGACCCGTTAGGACTTGGGTCATGGACCCGGGGCCATGAAACTGGGCCCACGTGCGCTAGGCACACGACATGACGTGTGTCGTGCGCCCAACGCACGACAGTGGCGGCCAGGCCCTACGCACGATGTCGTTCACCCAGCGCACAGCATCGTGCGCACACAGTGCGCGCAGCGTGTGGCCTGAAGCCCAACCGCTGCACGCACAGCGTGTGCTGTCTGCGCGCCCAGCGCACAGACTGCGCACGTTGTTTTCAACATGCTCGTCGCGGGTTTTTTCCGACCCGATTTCTCAATTCACAAGTCATCATACTACAACATACATGAATTAAACGCAGAAAAACCATGGATTATCATCACAAAAAGCATATTCAAAACATGCTTCAAAAAACGGGAATAACACATAATCACGTAATAAATTAAATACAAAAATCAGAGATTGGCTTTGATACCACTGTCGGGAAAAATTGCATAAAAACAAAAATGCAGCGGAAGAATTATAAGTTTAATCTCAGTGGCTCATCTCTATTTCTCGTATTTAAATGGGTTTTACAAAATTAATTACCATTTTCGCGTATGTTGAAATCTGAACCAGCTTTACAATCCTTTTCTTGAATAGCAAATCCGTCGCTGTCTCTAAATCGCCACGCTGGAGTCAAAAACGAAAATCACCTTCTTCTTCACCTTGATGGACGGCTAGAGTGAGAGAGATAGGGAGAAGAGTTTGACTTGGAGAGAAAGTTTTTTGAGTTGATTCTCTTAACCTAGTTATTTTTTCACTTAGTATATATATATACTACAATAGAAAATAATATCCTAGGCTTCATAAGCCCCATATGGGCGTCCACTTTGGACGCCCACTTGTTGGTTTTTAAGCCTTCGGGTTTTTGTTTATTAATTAATTAAATAATTAATATTATTTATCCAATAAATAAATAAATTAAATAATCAATTAAATTCATGTTAATGTTATAATTAAATTCCCATGAGGAATTAATTAATTCATTAACTCAATTAATTAATAAAATCATCTAATGATTAATTAATTAATCTCGATATCCAATACCAAAAATTCTCTCAAGTCTTTTCCTACGATTTTCTTTTTGCACTTAATTTAAGCGCGACTCTTTAGGTTCGTCTTAAAAGGCAATTGGGAGGAAACCAAAAGGATGTGAGTTGCCAGTCACGTGGCTCACATCGTATCCCAGTTGAGAACGAATGAATAGGATCATTCCAAACCATATACACTGTGAATACCGTACGTGTATAAACCTTTTATTCTTGCATCCTAGTCAAGTGAGAGTCATGGTTTTAGTCAAACTCACATGACTTGACCATATGCTTAGCTCATAATGAACCGAGGTCATTTTATGCTTTGGCCAAAGACTTTTAACCTCACTCATTCATGACTGCATAGTATATTTAGCTCATTCACTTATGAAAGAATAAATCCCAATTTGCTAATCAGTTAACAAGGCTACTTGCCCATCAAGTCACACTTCGAGGTCGATCCCACCAAAGGGTGATTTGGATCTAACTACTCTAATGACAGACTTGATGTCACAAGTACATCTTCAACTCGACTCCTCAGGTCTAAGGTTTACGCGTACCTATCACAACTTATCAGTTTCATCATTGACTGTCTGTGAGTGAATACCCATGTGATGAAATTGATGCGAGCCGTGTTCGAACATATTAGTCCAACTTATATGTCCATGACATAAGTTCCCATTATCATTCCCATAGTGTTCGACTGGCACTTTCTCTGTCAAAAACTTATATCATGCAAGTCCTTGTTCTGTATTGATGTCCAGTTAAATACTTTCTTAGACTTGCGAACCCTATTTAGAGAATAAAGATCAAACCCTTCAAGTGTCATTCTCCCTATCCCATAGGAAGTAGAAGGTTTGCCTTATACTCAAGGACTTTACGTTGTTTATTAACACCTTACAAACGCCTATAAGAAAACAACAAGATAATGCCTTATATAAAATAATATTGTTTAGTTACAAGTCTATGCCCTATAAATCTATCCGCTTTATGGCATTTGAGGGCATACACTCTAACAGTAACATTATTCCTTATTCTCTAAGGAATTCATCAAACTCGGCGCTCATATATTCTCCTCCACGATCTGATCGTAGAGTTTTTATATTTTGCCAAATTTGATTTTCTACTAAAGCTTTGAATTCTTTGAACCTTTCAAAGGATTTAGACTTTTTGCTTTGTTAGATAAACTAGACCATATCTTGAATGATTGTTTGTGAAAGTGATGAAGTAGTAGAAACCTCCACGAGTCATTTCTCTAAATGGTCCGCAAACGTCAGTATGCACTAAGAATTGAGTAGCTCTTTCAAAAGTCCCGGTGAAGAGAGATCTATCCATCATGCCTAAGAGACATGATTCACATGTTGGATAGGGATCCGACCCTAGTGAGCTTAAAAGCCCATGTTTTTCCATTTTGTGGATCTTGTGCTCTCCAGCATGGCCTAGTCTAAGATGACACTTGAGTCTAAAGTTAGCTCCTTGCCTACCACGTTTATGAGTTACAACATTCACATCAGATGAATTAAGGACATTTAAATAATAAAAACCATTAACTAAAGATGCATTGCCAACTATCTTATTTTCATAATAAATGTCGCAATTCAGTTTAGAAAAATGAAATGTATAAAAAATCTTAACTAATATAGGAATGGAAACAATGTTCTTAAGCCCCTTGGGCAGAACTAAAATATCATTGAAAAATAATAAATGTCCAGAATTCAAAATCAAAGAAGTAAATCCAATCTAGTAGTTGCGATGCTTTCCCTTCTGCGTACTCTGATCATCACTTCTTCTCGACCCAGCTTTCTTCTTCTCTGCAGATCCTGATCCGAACAACATATATGGGCACTTGCCTTTGAGTCCAGAATCCATAAAGTAGAAAAAAATGGTCATAGTACAATTAGTTTAAAAAACAAAGAGTTTCATACCTTTTGCGCCCTTGTCTAATTTAGGACAGTTCCTCTTCCAGTGGTCAAGCTCACCGCACTCGAGACATCTATCCATTTTCTTAGGCCCTTTGCTCTTACGACCATGTTCTAATTTCTTTTGAGTTCTTGTGGATTCTCCTTCTTACTTTCTCCTTTTTCCTTTTTCCATAGAAGAATCCCTCTTTTTCCTCGTCCTCATACGAGCTTGATTTATTTCAAATCAAACAAACACAGCAGAAATTTTAGCATTTAAACCCAAAGTAAATTCTCTGTTTGCATAGTCAAATCAATTAATCGCGAAAACGAATAATTACATACCCGTTGAAGCGAAGTGGTTAGAGACTCAATTCCTCATTCAAAAATCAGAACTATGTTGACTTGATGACTTCAAGAACACGTGCAATGCAATCTTCACGAATCCTTGATCTTTTCTTGAATTCTTGATCCAAACAACAAATGTGCGTTACCTCTAAATTATCATGCGTATTGATTAGACGAAAAATCCCACTTTTTCTCTTTGGAAGACGACGGCTAGAGTGTATAGAGAGAGGGAGGAGATTTTTCTTGTTTTCTTTCTAGGAGAGTTATGATTTCTATTAGGAATTTCATGTTAGATGTTTTGATGATGACAAGATAGGATTTTATGTTAGAACCCAAAAATAATGTAAGTCACTGTTTTTCATAGATCTATTGTATAAGGATTTGAAAGTATGTAATTTTGCTAGGCATGTACTTTTTATCTTTATAGATTTTTGACTAAGTATTAGATATCAAATCACTAATAGAATTCTAGGTGAGTCTTTTAGAGATGAAGTTGAAGATCAGCGTTTGAAGTCAAATGAAGATGAAGATTCGTTCCTAGCGCCTGTCAAACGGTAAAAGAACTATTTCAAGATTTATGGATCAAGCGCTCAAAGCACTCCAGCGATCAATATAAAATTCACCCAAAATAAATCCCCAAGTCATGAAGGACTTAAATGCAATCATTCAACAGACATTTATTTCCAACGGGAAATAAATTCAAAATGCATTAAACGCCTGATAAGAGCATTAAATGTGATAAGCTTTTATGACTTGTGAACAAGCCACCTTTTTTACTAGACTGTCAGTATTTCAGAGTTTATAGTTGCTCCCATCCAATCAGAAACAACAGGATTTTAGGAATGTCAGAGAAAAGGCAGATTCATGCGCCAAGTGAAAAGCACGCGCTAACATGTGTCCAACGGACAAATCCCAAGAATTGCCTATAAATACCTCTTTCCAGCAAACCCTAAATAATTACACAAGAACGATCAACACAAGAAAACTTTGCTGAAATATTATCTCAAGAAATGATTAGAAACTCCATAGCCAAAAATCTTTCTAGCTTTTTACATACATTCCATACAGTCACAAATATCTCAAAAAGTTATTCCAAGTTGTTTGATCTCTCCAAAAACAGAAAAAAACCTGTGTGACAAACCCTCAACCTTTCATCTGAGTGAGAAAGTTGTTGAAACCCCTTACAGGCAATATTTCTGAGTGAGAGAAGCTTCTAGAAGAAGATCTTCATTGGTGCTGAAATCTGTGTGATCAAGGAGCCCGAGATCATTTTCACCTCTTTACTATCTTGTAGAAGATTCTGTGTGATTCTTTGATAATCATCTTAGTAAATTCTTTCCAAGTGAAAAAGGAGAAGAAAGACGTAGCTGGGATTACATCACCCAGTGAACCTTACAATTTTTTTATGTAATTTACTCTTATTATTGTCTTGTTTTATATTCTCTTATTTATTAAAAAAAAAAAGACAAGCTAAACTGCTAAGCGACTATTTAACCAAAACGAACGCTAAAGCTTTAAAAATCATTTCCGCTGTGCTAACCCTGATTAAGCAATCTAAGCGTTACCCTAATTTGCTAAATTGCTAAAATCACTAAGTATAAGTTATCGTTACTGAAGCGCCTAACCCAAGCGCTCATCTTTCTAAGCGTTCCAATCTTTAAAAGTGATATGAATTTTTTGAAGTCGAAAAAGATTTTAGGGTCTATTCACCCCCCCCCCCTTCTAGACTCTTTCGTATGCCACTTGGGACCACCAAGTGGTATCAGAACGGTTGAAGTAGAAACCTAAGCATTTCCGAGCGTAACTGCTTGTTTAGATCCATTATGGCTTTTAACAAAATGCCTAAGTTGGTAGAATCAAACTATGATTCTTGGAAACTTAGAGCATTCGCGTATCTATGTTCTTGCGATAATGAAATGTGTGATGTCATTTCAGATGGCCCCATTAAGATCATGAAAGTGATAACCCAAGCACCTGGAGTTGATGAAGCCACTCCAGATGGATATGTCGAAAAACCCAAGTTAGAATGGACGCTAAATGATCGAAAAAAAGCGATATTAGATAATGTTAGACGACGTGCACTTTACTCAGCGTTAGGAGACAATGATGCATTGTTCAACAAAATCAAGCAATGTAAGACTTCCAAAGAAATATGGGATAAGTTGGCTATCATGTGTGGAGGTTCAGCACAGATGAAGGAGACAAACTTTCCATAGCCATGCAAAGATTTGAGCATTTCTAGATGCAGCCCAATGAGACGCTAGAACAATTGGACGCAAGGTGTACTTTGTTCATTACAGAGTTAGCATCATTAGACAAGGAGTTGACTAACAAGAAAATGGTCAATAAAATTTTAAGAAATCTTCCACGCAAGTATTTGACTAAGACTGTTGCTATGAGAGAATCACAGACATTGGAGACTCTTACTCTAGAACATGTGTTTTCAGAGTTAAAGGCATTTGAGTTCGAATTGGGTGAAGTCAGCAACACTTCGACTTCAGCGACTGAATCAGGAGCTTTAATCGCTACCACCAAAAGTAAGGGTAAAGCGATTAGTGAGGTGAAATCAACAGAATCCAATGAAGAAAAAGAGATGGCTTTATTAGTCAAAAAATTCAAGAAATTTCTAAGATATCAAAAGAGAAATCCTATGGGACAAACTTCATTTCAAACTCCTCTCCCTGCTCTAGCGCCTCAGTATCAAGCGCCAGTATATTCTGCACCTCAACCAGTAGCGCCAGTTCCTTATCAAGCGCCTCCAACTCCTACTCAGAATCTCTCAGCACTAGTTGTTTCAAAGCGATTAACCACTGAACAAAGAATGATATTTGTGTTACAATTGCAGGAAACCAGGGCACTACCAGGTAAATTGCCCTTATCCAAAGGTGTCTAAGCCCACAAGGTAAGACTATGCGGTTAGAAACCAATTCAGGAGCAACCTTCTCCAACAAGGTTTGCTAGCGGAATTTGAACAATTCTCCGCACCTAAAGAGGATTTGGAATCATCTGATGAAAGTAGTGATGATGAGCCTACAAGCAACTCAGCGTTGATTTGTCTCACGACAAGAGATGATGAAGCGTCTGACGATTCGCTATCTGAGGTAAACACTGAATTATCTCATCCTCTTTCGTATGATGAATTACTTGACAAAGTTAATGAATATTATAGAGATTGTCAAGATGCTGCTAATGTATATCAAAATCACTTCGCTATTATCTCATCGCTCACAAGTGATAAAGTAACGCTCAAAGTAGAATTGCAAATTCAGCAACAATGCATTGAGAAGAACCAATCGCTTGAGAGTGAGATTACTCAATTGAAATGCGATCTTGATATAATAGTTAAGCGAGAAGCTGATCTAATCGATAGATTTGCCAAATCAGAGCAGCTCATCTCATCATTATCAAAAGCGTCAAGAAAGTTGGATAATGTGACTAAGGTAACAAGAATGTTTGGTGAAAAGACTAGTTTAGGATGCAATAAATTCGGTAAATAACCAAATATATATAATGTTATGGCGAACAACAAAGGAAAGAGTGTTTTCTTTGTTGAGAAAGGTTCACAAAGTCAAACGTTGAATGAACCAAGCGACAATGGTACGAGGCCAAATGAGAAAGCCAAAGCTAACTCAGGCAAGGGAAAGGCGAAAGCAAACGATTCACAAAGACGGGTTCATCCAAACGCTCAAAAGGCTAAGGATAAATCTGACCACTATGAATCAAGCGCTAAGCGTCCAGCACCAAAAGTGCAACCTAAGCCAGCGCCAAGGAAATGCCAACGTCAATATCCAAGACAGTCAAGATCATATTATCGATACTATAATGATTATGATTATGAGTATGATTATGATAACTATTATAATCGAGGATATTATTATACACCCAAAAGGCACACACAGCACAAGGTAAACAAAAAGCACACACAACACAATGTGAAACCCAAGAAGGCCAGTATTCCTACAATGAAGACTAGGCGAATATGGGTTCTTAAAGTTTTAATTCAAACCAAAGTCACTAACAATGAAGGACCCAAGACAACATGGGTACCTAAGAAGAATTAGAACTGTCCTTTAAATGCTGGTACCTAGAGCCAACATCGATACTTCAGTTTGGTACATTGATAGTGGTTCGTCAAGACACATGGCGGGTTCCAAAGATCTTCCAGTCAACTATCGAGCTACCAACGGTCCTCAAGTTATTTTCGGTGATAACTCCAAAGGTAAAACCAAAGGTACAAGTATCATGCTTAGGGGGAACATCATGATTAGTGATGTATATTATGTTGAGGGTCTTAAGCATAATTTGTTAACCATTAGTCAATTTTGTGATAAAGGCTTTGAAGTAAAATTTTCAAGTGACTTCTACTATGTTAATGACGCTAAGACTAAGTCTACTAAATTAAGCGGAAAAAGAACAAACAATATGTATTTAGTGGATTGGGATTCTACAATTGATAACAACCCCACATACTTTTTTGCTAAAAGTCAAAATGAATTGGGTTGGTTATGGCATAGAAAAATGAATCACCTCAACTTTAAGGCAATCTCTCAATTAATATCACTAAATCTATAATCCTAGAGGCTCCTTTCAGAAAAATCGCTTGTGTGATGCATGTCAAATGGGTAAACAAGTTAAATCATCTTTTAAGAAGAAACCATGCCTATCTACTTCTAGAGTTCTTGAACTATTGCATCTAGATTTGTTTGGTCGTATTCAAATCATGAGTGTTAGTGGTAAAAAGTACTCGCTAGTAATAGTTGATGATTTCTCTTGCTATACATGGGTAGAATTCCTAGCGACCAAAGATGAAACTAGTATCAAGCTCTCATCGCTAATTTGTCATTGCAAACTTATAAAGATCTCAAGGTGACAAGAATTAGAAGGGATAGAGGAACTGAATTTACTAACCAATTTGTTGAGAAGTTTTGTATAGATTTTGGAATTTTCATGAGTATTCTGCCCCTAGAACACCTCAACAGAATGGAGTTGCCGAGCGACGGAATAGAATGCTTAAAGAAGCTGCTAGGATGATGCTTGCAGAGTCTAAGCTGCCTCAAAGGTTCTGGGCCGAAGCTATCAATACTGCTTGCTATACTCAGAACCGGTGTATGATCAATAAGCAGCATGAGAAGACTCCATATGAGTTTTGGAAGGGACGTAAGCCTAATGTTTCATATTTTCATGTAGTTTGTTCAAAATGTTTCATTCATAACAATGGATCCCAAAATCTAAAGATGTTTGATCCTAAAGCGGATGGGGGAGTCTTTCTAGGCTATGCCAAAAATGGAAAGAGTTTTCGCATCCTAAATAAGATCAAATCGAAGGTTGAAGAGTCTATTCACGTTAAGTTTGATGATGCTAACCAAGAACCGAGTAAGGTTAATCTTGTTGATATAGAAATCAAAGATCTTGCCCAACAAGTGTCACAAATCAATCTTGGTGATAATAGTGATGATGAGGAGGATGATCATCAAGAGGATATTGTTAGAAACGCTGATGATCATGAAGAGAATGATCATCAAGAGCAATTTGGAACTGTGAATGATGCAACGACTGCGCCATAGACAAATGAGGGTCAAGCGATTGATAATCAAGAGTCTCTCTATTCGTTCCAACCAGATCGTAAATGGCTTAGAGACCATCCACCAGAGCTAGTCATTGGAGATATTGAAGCACCTGTGAGAACTACGTCCGCTACAATTAATGAGGCCATGTTTGCAAGCTCTCTATCTCAAATGGAACCAAAAAAAGTGGATGAAGCGCTCAGTGATTCAAGTTGGGTAGAAGCGATGCAAGAAGAGCTTAACCAATTTGAGAGAAACAAGGTTTGGATGCTAGTACCAAGACCAACTCACCAAGGAGTTATTGGGATTAGATGGGTTTTTAGGAACAAGATGGATGAAGATGGCATTGTTATAAGAAACAAAGCCAGATTAGTTACTCAGGGTTATTGCCAAGAAGAGGGTATTGATTTTGATGAGACATATGCCCCAATAGCCCGTCCTGAAGTGATTCGTATGTTCCTAGCGTTTGTCGCATTCAACAAGTTCACAGTGTACCAAATGAACGTGAGGAGTGCATTCCTAAATGGTAAACTCCAAGAAGAAGTCTATGTGGAGCAACCTCCAGGATTCATCAACAACCATGGCAAAAATATGGTCTATAAATTGGATAAGGCACTCTATGGCCTTAAACAAGCACTAAGAGCATGGTATGACACTCTCTCTATCTTCCTTATAGGTAAAGGCTTTTCAAAAGGCAGCGTTGATACAACGTTATTTAAACTTACCCATAATGAAGATATTCTCTTAGTCCAAATTTATGATGATGATATTATATTTGGATCTACTAATAAGCAATTGTGTGAGAAATTTTCGAAAATGATGCAAGATCCATTTGAAATGAGCATGATGGGTGAATCAGCTTTCTTCGTAGGATTACAAGTTAAACAACTCCCTAATGGCATATTTATAAACCAAGCTAAATATACAAGAGATATGATTAAGAAATTTGGTATGGAAAATGCATCATCTTCAAAAATTTCAATGAGCCAAATGCTTAAGCTAGATAAAGATGAAAGTGGGAAGAAAATTGATATCACTAACTATAGAGGTATCATTGGATCACTTCTTTATCTTACCGCTAGTAGACCCGATATTATGTTTTTGGTATGCATGTGTGCACTCTTTCAAGCTGATCCTAGATAATCACACTTAAATGCTACCAAGAAGATCCTTAAATACCTAAAAGGCACACAAAATGTTGGCTTATGGTATCCAAGGGATTCTCCTTTTGAACTAATTGGTTATTCAGACGCAGATTTTGCGGGATGCAAAATAGATAGAAAGTGTACTAGTGGTACATGTCAATTTCTAGGTGATAGATTGATTTCGTGGCATAGTAAGAAACAACAATCCATAACGACTTCTACCGCTGAAGCAGAGTATGTAGCCGCTGGGAGCTATTGTGCACAATCCTTTGGATGAGGCAACAACTTAGAGATTATGGAACAATCTTAGGTCCTACCCCAATCCATTGTGATAACCAAAGCGCTTTAGCTATGACCCAAAATCCTGTCCTTGATTCTATAACTAAGCACATTGATATTCGATACCATTTCTTGCGTTATCATGTTCAAAAGAAAGATATCTCCATGCACTTCATTTAAACTGACAAACAATTGGCAGATATCTTCACTAAAGCGCTCAACGAACAACACTTTCTCACTTTAAGAAGTGAATTAGGTATGATTGATTTAAACGCTTAAATCATAAAGCATCATATTTTATAGGCATATAATTTAGGGGGAATCCACTTTATGTTTATGTCCAAATCATTTTTCAAATTGAAATAAGTTATCAATTTTAGGGGGAACTTTAAAATTGTACTTGTCTCAATCTGTGAGCGACTGCGATCAAAAATAACTTTAAAATTTTATGCATTGATGACTAGCGCTTACTTATCATGCATGACAAAATCAATCTCTAATAAAAATATCTTTTAAAAATCTAAGCCATTGATTTATATCAAAAATCTTCAGCGTCTGAGTATGTGTCAGGCTCGTGTAAAAAGAAATTGAACTTTATTGAAAAGACTTTAGGGTTTAAGAATATTCCCACTTAAACACTAAGTAATCTTTTTCTAAAACTCATGCATAGTTTTCATTGCTCAAAAGTAGCGTGTGGATAAGTCCAAAAGATTTGATTTGATAACTGCCCACACATGCTTATCACATCAAACTGACGGTTAATGATTCCTACCTAAAAACTAGGCGGTTTAGTAACTGCACATGTCTGAGTACGTGTCAGTGTACTATCAGGCGCGTGTACTTCACGCTGAAAATTTCAAAATCATTCAACGTTTTGAAAAAGTAGCTGCGGATTCCAAACTTTTATTATTCACAGTTGTTACCCTATTTTACTGCACTTTTTGACATCTGTATTTATGAGTAAACGGCTCAGATTTAATTTTTGTTATTTCCAAAATTAATTTCTGTAAACCTGTCATTCATCTAATAGTCGAAGAGTCATTTTTGCCTCATATTTAAACCCTTCACAACCTTTACAGTAAAACTTTATCACTTCCAAAATTCTTCTACTGTAAAAGTTCTTTCTCTCCAAGGCAAAAAGAATATCTTTACCGAAGCTTTTCCAGTTCATCAATGGCACCCAAATCTTCAAAATCTGCTGCTGGAAAATCTTCCAAATATGAGAAACCAGTCATTGTTAACGCCGGTTTTCTGGTTAACTGGGACTATCTTTTTGATAACCAGAACTTCGCTCTAAGGACTGTTCTTCCACTTGTCTAGGAATCTGGTTTGCGCGACATGATTACCTCCTACACAAATATGTTTGAGGAAGAAACCCTTTTCTTCTTCAAGAATGCAAAAATCTCTGACGATGGAAACTCCATTTCCTGCATCTTTCCCTTTGCTCGTGAGACCTTTGTCCACACTCCTTCTCTTATTTCATCTTTACTCGTTTTACCAAACGATGGTGGCAAAGTAAAAAATGTCACTCTTGGTGATGCTACCAAAGTCTGGCCGTTAATCAAGAAGGATGAAGTTGAAGCTGCCTACGAACCCAACTTCAAGAAGAATGACATGAAGGGCGAATATGTCATTTTGGCTGACATATGCGCAAAGATGATCGAATGCAGAAAGGGAAGTTTCGATAAGATTTCAAATATTCAGTACAAAATAATGGTTGCTATTTTGACCAAGTTGAAAATCAATTGGTCGCTTTATGTTTTTAATCGCTTCAAGGCAACAATGGCCATGTCAGTAAATCCCAAGCCTTACGGGATTATACTTAGTCGTATTCTTAGCGCTAGCGGTTACGCCAACAACGCTGGAAAGAAAATCCCAGCGCTAAAGTTCTATGGGAAGAAGATGATCAGCGAGCTGCGCAATCCAAGAAGACGTGGCGGTGCAGCGGTCGCCAAAGAAGAGCGTGAGTGACTTCTTGTCGAAGGAGTTGTTCACAGCGATGATGAAGAGCAAGCGCCTTCGTCTTCATCATCATCAGAAGAAGCAGTGGTGGTTAAGTGACCAAAATGAAAGATCTCTATTAAGGTCGCCGAGGCAGCCAAGCCAGCAAAGAAGCAGAAGCCAGAGCCCAGGAAAAAATAGAAGTCTCCCTCTTCTTCTCCCAAATCGCCCTCTCCCCCTTCTGTCTTCATCATCTCTCCAGAAGAGGAAGAAGAGGTAGAAGAAGTACCGCTAGCCAGAAGGCGTACTCTTTTATGCACTCCAGTTGCATCAACAAGTGCTCTTGTAGAGCCAGCGCTTGAAGAACCAACGAGTGTTCCACCTTCGTCTGACGCTGTTCCTGAAATCAGCTCAGAATCTAAAGCCCCTACTCCATTTGAGAGGCTTTCACGTGTTCGGGCCGAATGTGAAGCAAATATTCGGACTGTTCTTAACACTCTTTAGGACTTGTATATTCCCATTCGTGCTGATCCAATCACTTCATTTCTCGATTTAGATCCAGAAGAAGTTGTCCCGGAGCCTGAGAAAATTGTACCAAATGTTGAAACAGATCAAGCGACTGCGTCAGTCGATGATAGTCCTCAGGGTAAGCGTTGTAGTCTTTTATTTGTAATTTCTACTTAGTAGAAATTTTGCTTTCTTTTCTCAAACGCTTACTTGTATCAACTCAAAAGACTCCAGACGCTGATGCACCTCCACCTTCCTAGATTCCTTTTGAAGTGGATATAGACATGGAAGCGGTTGTGGATATCGCTAAGGAAATAGCCCAAGTCCTTCCTGATGCTGAAACGTCTCCAGTTAGTGAAGCGACTGTGCATGCTGAGCGGTCGATAAAAATGGCCCCTATCCCAACAGAGTCTATTGCCTTTGTCCCTACTCCAACCGGATCTCCTCCCCGTGTCATCAATCTCTTTCCTCGTGGCTATAATGCAAATGATGAATTCTACTTTGCCACTAAGGAGCTTGACACTAGGCAATTAGTCGATATGGAGATCAACTTTCAAAACACTCTCCATAGGACTGATGTCTCTAATTCTGCTAAATTTGAATTCTTCAAGCGATTTGCTGACTTAGGTCTCTACAATCTTGAGCGTCTCCAATCTCGCCTTGAGTATATTCGGTGACCAGCGTTCAACATGATAGAATTTGACGAGAAGCATTTCAACTTTACTGGCCATTCTGAAGAGTCCTTCTATCCATTGCGCCACAATACGATCATCATCAAGAATCCCCATATGGGTGATTGGTCAAAGAATCCAAACGAAGAAATTCTCAACAGAATCGGGTACTCCGCTGACCCTAAAGTTGTTCATTCTCCTCAGAACGCTCTATCTCCAAAGCCCCTCATATTGTGGAAAGAAAAAGGACCAGTTGTTGCTGAGCGTCCCAATCCTATTAGCACTTGGATAGAAGCTGAAGGCCGTGAGTACCTTGCAAGATTATGGGCTAAAGATTCTGATGAAGAATTTGAACGCATTGAAAAGTTTCTTGCAACACGAAAAGAACAAAAGAAAGCTGATAAACTTGGAAAGCGATGGAAGATGGATACTGCAAGATGGGCTGAAGAGTTTGTGTTGCATTTTTACACACTAGAAGAGCTCGTGAGGTATCGATTTTTGTTTCAATTTGGAGTAGATTACAGACGTAGTTGTTTTGCCGTGTTTCTTCTCCAGCAGCGCCAGAATCTGGTAGGCAATATTAGCACTTTACCTTATTACAGACAATCAATAGAACACTATATTCGCCAGCATCTCAGCTTAATCGCTCAAGGAGAACGCTACATTTATCATCCAACTCAGAACTTTGTTCAGCGCATCCTTCCTGACCTCAATGAAGATGCTTCCTCTAGTAAGTGACCAATTCTGCCAGGGTAAAGTGAAGTCTCTTTTAGCCTTGACAATGACCATGCCGACCTTGCTGAATTTTACCATGAGCGTCGAGCGATAATTGAAAATGCTCAGTCGCTGGATATTTCAGTCGCTCCACAATTCGGCCTTGGTCTTAGTGACTTCAGAGGATACAACTTGCTTCCAGTTCTATTTTGTGAACAGAACATACAAGTGACCAAGATTATATCGCTTATTCAGCTAGTGGATCAAGAAGCTGCCAGAGCGCTGATGCCATTTATTTTGGACTTCTACAACTCTTACACTTCAGGAGTTGATCTGCCGGAGGATGTGCAATTTGCACTCAGTACTGAAAAGCACGAAGACGCTATATTTTATATCCCGCAGACCAACATGATCAATCTAAGGCACGTTATGGAGGCGATTAGCCCACTCTGGGTTATTTCCATGAAAGCCCCTTCTCCAATCTAAATTGTTGAAATAGAAGATACTCCTACTGTGGAAGCCGCTCATATTCCAGACACTTCTTTGCCAGATCTTTCTAGTGCCCTAATAGTCGAGGCCCTTTCAGCGTCTGTTGATCCTTCTCTGGATCAAGCGATCGAAGAAGTTTAGGACGCACTTGATGAGCCTGAAAAGCCTCTTATAAAAGACAAATCTAAAAGCAAAGCTCCAGTAGTCTCAAGCTCTCACGGACCTGAGCATTCCTCTTCTGATTCATCAGATTCAGACTCTGATAGTGATATAGAAGCTAGAGATTTTAGAAAAGTAGTTCAACATTCTCTCAGTGATATAAAGGGCTCATGTTCTCGATTGGAAGAGTGAAGTACTTCCATGCAAGATGCTTGCCCAAAATGCTTCAGCTGATACTGAGTGCCACAATTCTTTCAATCTTATCTCTCGGAGTATCGCTAAGCAGATTGCTCTCTTGATAGATGAAGTCAAGCTTCTCCGATGGGACATCGCTGACTTAGAGATCTCCCTTGATGATGCCAAGAAGGGAGAAGATCTTAAAGAAAATTCCCAATCCAAGACTATCTCTAAGACAGACAACAAGCACTGGCGATCCCAAAGTACATAATAACACATCTAATCGTAAACCTTGACATTTTCTGATGTTTACTTCCTACACAATGACTAACCCTTTGACCTTATTGCTTGAGAAAAATGTCCTCATTGAACCGAATTTCGTTGATTGGATAAGAAATATGAGGATTGTCCTCAGCCTTGAATCTTTGGGATATGTGCTCGATGAAGAGATGCCTGAAGTTCCGGACCTCGGATCTTTTGAAGATAGGCTTGGGCGTGAAGAATAGGTTAAAGATGACACTCGTGTCAAGGAGTACATGCTGGGATCGTTGACCAATGAACTACTGCGATCTCATGAAAAGATGGGAACAACTGCTGAAATCATGGTGCATCCGAAGGAACTCTACGGAGAGCACAACAGAACTGCTGGTTATGAGATCTCCAGTCAACTCTTTGGGGCGAGAATGAAGGAAGGAGAGAAAGTTGGAGATCATGTTTTGAAGATGATCTCCATGTTTGAGAGATTGGAGGCCCTCAGCTTCTCTATGAACTTCCAGCTTCAGACTAATCTCATCCTGCAGTCACTACCTAAGTCTTTTTCGCAATTCATAGTGAATTTCAACATGAATGACATTGAGTGTTCATTGCCGGGTCTTCTGAACAAACTCTCAAATGCTCAATCACAAATGGACCCCAAGATGAGTGTCATTTCTACTGAGACTTCAAAAACTCAGAAGATGAAACGAGGCAAGAAGCAACTGGGAGCGGCAAAAACTTCTGGGAAATCCAAAGGTAAGGCAAACCAAAAGAAGAGGTTCAAGGGCAGGGGCCCTAAGAAGACAGACATATGCCTCCATTACAAAGAAGCAGGGCATTGGAAGTGTGGGTATCCGAAACTAAAAGCAAAAAATCAAGCAGGTATAGAACTTTAGATTTTTGAAACAAATTATTCTATGATGATATTTTCTACTTCTTGAATTCTAGATTCCGGAGCTAGTGCTCATATGTGTGTTTTGAACCAGGATCTGGAGGCAAGCAGAAAGTTTGATGAGAAAGAAGTGATG
This sequence comes from Buddleja alternifolia, assembly GCA_019426215.1. Classification (NCBI taxonomy): domain Eukaryota; kingdom Viridiplantae; phylum Streptophyta; class Magnoliopsida; order Lamiales; family Scrophulariaceae; genus Buddleja; species Buddleja alternifolia. The sequence goes on from CM033406.1 coordinate 8,398,021, forward strand.
ATTAATGTTGGAAGCGGACACAGTGTGGCTGCCGACGCACATCGGAATTACTTCTGTTACATTATTTTCTGGACATCAAATAGTTTTAGATGATTGACTAGTTTTGCCAAATGGGCTCAAGAATATTGTTTCTATTCCTATATTGGTCAGGAAAGAATATTTGTTTTCTTTTAAACATAATTCTTGTGATATTTATTTTGGAAATAAGTGTGTTGGCTCTGCATCTTCAATTAATGGTTTATACTATTTGAACGTCCAAAATTAATGTATGGTTAATACTATTACTAGAAAACGTTTTATGAGTGGAGTAAACTAAAAACTCATATGGCACCTTAGACTAGGACATGCCGGTGAATTTAAGATTCATGAGTTCGACAAACGTGAGCTTATTGACCCACTTGGGTCTAACCCATATCCTACTTGTGAATCGTATCTTAAAGGCAAGATGACTAGGTCACCATTCATTGGACATTTCGAAAGGGCAATTGAAGTTTTAGGATTAATTCACACTAACATTTTTGGGCCCCTCAAGAATGCGGCCCTTGGAGGTTTTCAGTACTTTATAACATTCACAAATGATCACTCTAGGTATGGTCTAGTTTATATGATGAAGTATAAGTCAGAAGCATTTGAATGATTCAAGGAATTCAAAGCTTTAACTGAAAAACAAACTAGGCACAGTATTAAGACACTTAGATTTGATCGAGGTGGCGAATACATAAGTGCCGAGTTGGACGAGTTCTTAAAAGAACAAGGCATAGTATTACAACTAACTCCTCCAGCAACTCCACAATTTAATGGGGTAGCAGAAAGAAGGAATCGTACTCTGTTGGACATGATACGCTCCATGCTTAGCTACCCTGATTTACCCATTTCCTTGCGGGGACATGCTTTGCTTACAACTAAGCACATTATGAACAAATGTCCCTCAAAATCTGTTCCCACTACACCATATGAAATATGGAGCGGTAGGAAGCCTAGTCTCAAGCTAAGTACATAAAATATGGGGTTGCCCATCATATGTAAAGAAGACATAGGTAGAAAAATTAGAGGATAGATCCTTGAAAGGACATTTATCGATTTTCCTGTTGATTCAATGTTATACCTCTTTCACCTGCAAAATCATCATAGGATCACCGTGGCCTTGCAAGCCCACTTTCTTGAAGAAAAATTAATTCGAGAAGGTGGTGCAGGTAAAAAGATTGTTATGGGAGAACAGGATAACGTCCCTTCAGAGACATTTGTTCAAGAATCAGAACCCAATATGACACAACTGTCGCAGCGATGATCTAGAAGAGTATCTCAGCCGGCTGAGAGATATGGCTATTTGCACGATACATAACATTATTTGTATGCTATTGCAGAAGGGAGCCATGGAGATGATCCCTCTGATTATGATGAAGCAGCGACATATATAGATTCAAAGTGGCTTGAGGCTATGAAAGCAGAGATTGATTCGATGTATTCGAACCAAGTCTGGACTCTTACTGATCTACCAAATGAAGTAAGATCAATTGGATGCAAATGGATCTATAAGAGAAAGATTGGTCCAAATAGCAAGGTGGGAACCTATAAGGCCAGGCCAGTGGCGAAAGGGTATAGACAAAAGGAGGGCATTGACTATGAGGAAACCTTTTCACCAATAACCATGATCAAATCGATTAGAATTCTGCTAGCCATAACTGCAAACTTAGATTATGAAATCTGGTAAATGGATGTGGAGACCGTATTTCTAAATGGATACCTTGGGGAGGACATTTATATGCAACAACTCAGGGACTTCATATCCGAAGCAGATTCCCCTAAAGTTTGCAAAGTTAATAAGTCCATTTATGAACTAAAGCAAGCCTCTCGGAGTTGGAATCGAAGGTTCGATGAAGAAGCAAATAAATATGGCTTCATTAAGAATGAAGATGAATCATGTGTCTACAAAATGGTCAGTGGGAACAAGTTGACATTGCTGGTTATATACGTAGATGACATACTACTTATAGGGAATGACATAGGCTTATTGACATCAGTCAAGACATGGCTCTCAAGCACGTTCGCTATGAAATACTTGGGAGAAGCAACCTACATTCTGGGAACTTGCCTGTATAGAGATAGAGTGAATAAAATTATAGAACTCTCCCAAGCGCTCTACCTAGAGAAAGTCCTTAAGAGATATGAAACGCATAACTCTAAGGGAGAACTTTTGCCCATGAGATATGGTATTCATCTTTCCAAATCTATGAGTCCTAAAATGGACAAGGATGGGATGGAAATGAGGAATGCACCCTATGCATTAGCAGTAGGAAGTCTCATGTACACGATATTTTGCACGCAACCAGATCTGGCATATCTTGTGAGCATGGTCAATAGGTTTCAAGAAACCCGGGAGAGCCACACTGGACAGATGTGAAGTGTATCTTAAAGTACTTGAGAAGAACTAAAGATGCTATTGATATATGGAAATGGAGAATTAAAGGTGGATGGGTTACACCGATGCAGATTTTCAATCTGATCTGAATGACCTTAAGTCCACCTCTGGGTACATATTCACACTCAATGGTGGAGCAGTGTCTTGGAAAAGTTCCAAGCAAAGAATAGCTGCTGATTCCACAATGGAGGCAAAATATGTGGCAGCCTCTGAGGCAGCAAAAGAAGTTGTTTGGATGATAAAGTTCAAAGCTGAGCTTCAACTGGTTCCTAGCGTGGAAATGGCATTGCCACTATGGTGTGATAACAACAGAGCAATTGCGTAAGCTAAAGAACCAAGGTCTCACAATAAATCTAAACACATGGTGAGAAAATATCCTATAATACGAAAAATCATTGGAAGAGGCGATATTGCCGTGAGAAAATAGCCTCAGTAGAAAACGTGGCTGAACCACTCACCAAGCCATTATCATAAGCGGTGCTAGATAATCATTTTGAGAAGATGGGCATCAAATACCATAGCGATTGGTGTTGAGTGCAAGTGGGAGATTGTTAGGTATATGCCCTCAATGCCTACAAGGAATTAGATTGAGTAGGCCTTTGATAAGTTATTTCTACAAACTATTTATTATTTCTATTTATAGAATAAAGGTTTTGATTTTGTTCATATAAATCTAATGGCATTTAAATGTATTGAACAAATAAGTCCATGAGATTTGAAGATAGACTTTCCATCTCTTATGGAAAAGAGAAGGCACTGGAAGAGTCAAGTACTTAATCTCTTAAACCAAGAGTTCGCGAGTTAAGAAATTTTAATTAGGCATTAAAATTCAACTCGTATGACACCTACTTTGACAAGGAAGTTCCAATAATACACTGATTAGATAGTGCGAGTTGGTGTCATGAATATGATTAATGGAATTAACATATTTGAACTCGACTCGCATTAATCCAATCACATGGGTATTTACTCTTGGACAGCTAATGATTGGAATTAAAATTGCAATAGTATGTGTGAGCTTTAGACCTGAAGAGTTATTTATGATGTGTTTGTAGTATTGGATACGTTATCAAAGTAGTTAGACCCGTATCACCTGATAGGTCGGGTTGACCTCGAAGTATGATCCACATGGTACATTCGACACTGTAAGATAACCACCAATATGAGATTCACCGTCTTGACAGTAAACAAGTATGTGACCTGTATAATCATAAGTAATAGAAATTACAAAGTCTTTGGCCAAAGCAAATAAACTAAACTACTGATGGTCACTAAGGGTAGATTGGTAATTTCACATTATTATGATTACCGAGTACAACATCAAGTTATATGAGTTTGACATACCATGGCTCTTACTTGATCGAGTCACGTCGGTGAAGAGTCTATACGCAAATGGTAGTCATAATCAAGGTTTGTGATGACATGTTCATCTCATATTTAATTGGGTTACGATTTAGTTCCACGGTGTTGGTTAGGTGACAACCTTATCCTTTGAAATCCTCTCATTTCCAATTGAATCGAGCCTAAAGAGTCACGCTATGTGAAGAAAAGAAATGTTTTCATGCTAACGGTATTTTGGTAAAATCACATTGAATGTGATTGACTGACGAAATGGATGACATGATTTAATTAAAGATATTTAATTTGATTAAATAAATTAATTAAATCATATTAATTCATAAGTTAAATTAATTAGAAATTAATTTATAAGTTGAATTAAATTAATTAGATTAATTTTAATTAGATTAAAGTAATTAATTAATTATCAATTGAATTGAACTTGGATTTAATTAATTACACATGGGCTAAGATGGAACAAAGCCCGGAAGCCCATCCTAACTAGGCCTAGCGGTCGTCCCCCTCACTATATACCTAGGGGTTTTGCTTATGTGAATAAGTATTCAATTAGTGTCAGAACTCTATAAACAGAAGTCATTGTTTCAAAATCGGACTTTGAGCCAAAGCAACCTAGAGCAATAGGAAAGACTAAATTCCCTCCCTCTCTCTCCAACTAGCCGCCACTGCCATTGTTGCTGGGAGAAGATCGGAGATTTTCTCAGAGAAATTTTCTTCCGCGTGATTATGTAGATCCAGAAGTCTGGAGCTGCTGCTGATAATTCAGAATTTTGTTGTCAAGAGGTAATTCAATTACTCTATTTCATAATCCGTTCTTATTGCGTTTTAATCAATATCATGAATATCCCTGGATCCGATTCATAGTGTGATTCAGATCAAAAAAATTTATCCGGTAGACCGAAACACAACATAGGTCTAATGATTCAACAAGCTACTTTATATGGATAACGAATCAAATTGAGCCCAACATGCGCCTTAGTTACTTCTATGACCTGAAGTTTGAATCAATTGTTTATCCTTGCTAAATCTTACTTTAATTGTTTGTTTACGAATCTAAAACTACAATGCTTGTTCCTGTGGTTCGACATCCGGACTTTTGTCCACTATTACTACACATATGACTAGTACTCTTGCTACAAATGCACGTTAGGTTCTAGCGTGTGAAGTTTTTGGTGCCATTTTCGGGGACTAGTAATGGTTGCAAAACACTACTCGAGACATGAAACCATTAGTAATCCCACCTCGCCCATGGGAAGTATCACCAATGATTGAGGCACTTACTCCAATCGTCGTACCAACAGTCACTACCCCTCTACCCACAACAAGAAATATGTGAGTCACAGAGACCCCATGCCGTGCAAAGTAAGGCCATAAGGCAAGAATTCTTTCCACAACACTGCCAAGTAGATATTCCCGTTGTGGAGGAAGAATCCGATAATATCATGGAAGAGCTTCGGCTTATGGTAAAGGACGTATGTTTGGGGATAAAGGAGATGAGTTGTCAACTTGAACACCTTCAAAAAGAATCCTACTTGAGAGCATCCGAGACAGAGAGCCCTAAAACTGAGAAACCTCATTCTACTCTCTCTCAACCTTCTCAAATATGTTTTCCATTTTCTTTAGCTCTGAGACGAGAGAAAAGTAAATTTGATCAAGTCTTAGGCAATTTGCTAGAGGTAAAGGTTAATTAGCCCCTTGTCGATTCTATTTCGTAGATGCAATGTATCTCAAAGTTATCCACAGATACTTTGTTGAACAAGTAACCGTGGGAAGAAGTGCACACATTTTGTCTAACAAGAGTCTGCTTGGTGGTTACTCTCCATGATTCTTCAAGGCAACGCAAGGACCCAGGACTTCTTTCCATCTCGTGCACTATAAAAGAGATCATGACATTCTGAATTCAAAAGTCGGAGTCAATTTTCTTCCTTATACATGGTTCAAAATTTTGGGTTTCGACGAGCTTAAGCCGACGTTGATGTGGTTACAACTCGAGACAAATCATTTAAACACCTAAGGGGAGTGGTCAAGAATGTGCTCGTGAAAATTGACAAATATCACTTCCCGATCAACTTCACGACTTGTGAGATGAACGCCGCCATTGAATCACCTCTAATCCTAGGAAGACCTTTCCTAGCCACTGGTAAGGCCTCGTTAGTGAATGGTAAGTTAGTCTTAACTTTGGGGAATAAAAGAGTGTGTCTTAATGCGCTCAAAGAAAAACGTTGTCTACAGGCTAACATGAAATGTTCCAAATTAGATGCGTTTAATCTTTTAAGTGTTGAGCAATCTCACGAACACTCTTTGGATGATCCAAGGAAAATGAGCCACAAGGAATTCAAGAAGAAGTCAAGCTAGTGACTTTAAAAGAGCGTTTTTTAGGAGGTAACCCAAATTTGTAAGTCTTTATTTTCTTTTCTTTTTTGCTTTCGTTGTTTGTCTTGTTTAGTTTTGTTTCTTTCTTTTGTGTTCAAGCATGCACTTTTGGCATACTTTTTTTTGTTGAGTTTTGATGGTTTTGTATTGTGAAGTACTTGACATGTAGTAGCTGAGTTTTACTTTGGAAAATCTTTCATTGCAGATTTGAGCTTGGAACAGATTTCATGTGTAAAAGGGTTGCTTTTCAACTGTTGGGTTTTTACACATAAAGCACAGCAGAAAATTTAAATCCCACGGTGGTTCATCTTTGATTTTATGTATTCAAGTCATGTTAAAGAAAGTGTTCCTTTCTTCGCGTTGTTGAAAATTATGAACCAGCTTTTGATCCCTTTTCCAAGCAGTGAAACAACCACTGCCTCTAAATCACTACGCCGGACTTGAGAGCGAATTTTTTTTTTCTTCTTTCCCCTATGGACGGCTAGAGAGACAGAGAGAGAGAAGTGGAATTCTATGACTTGGAGAGAAAGACAATTATGAAGTAGGGTGAAATAGTATCCACTAAATAGTATTTATACTACATAAGCAAATAATTATGCCTAAATTACTAATGCCTAGGCATCCTTAATGGACGCTCACTTGGGCGTTTTTAAGCCCTTGGGCTTAGTCCATGTATATGGTTTTAATTTAATTAAGGGATAATTACACTCACACTCCCTCAATGATGGGGTAATTACACAAATCTCCCCTCACTAATTAATAATTACAAACACACTCTCTCATGTTAAAGATTTCTTACAATTGCGCCCCCTGTGTGTGTAACAATTCTCACAATTGCACCCCCTGTAAACCTTACAAATAGACCCCCTGAGGGGGTATGTTTATAATTATCAATTAGTGAGGGGAGGTTTGTGTAATTACCTTATCATCGAGGGGGTGTGAGTGTCATTATCCCTTTAATTAATTATTTAATTAATATTATTTATCCAATAAATGAATTATTAAATAACTAATTAATCCAAGTTAATTCTATAATTAATTTCATAAAGAAATTAATTAACACATTAAATTAATTAATTAATAAGATCATCTGCTGATTTAATTAATTGCGATATCAAATACCAAAAAATCTCTCAAGTCTTATTCCATAATTTTTCCTTTGCAACTCCTTTAATCGCGACTCTTTAAGTTCGTCTCAAAAGGCAATTCGGAGGAAGCCAAAAGGATGTGGGTAACACCTAGTCAGTCTTGTGGCCCACATCGTATCCCAATTGAGAACAAATGAATAGAATCATTATAACCTTTCACGCTGTGAATACCGTACGAGTATAAACCCTTTATTCTTATATCTCGGTCAAGTGAGAGTCATGGTTTAGTCAAACTCACAGGAGTTGACCATATACTTAGCTCATAATGAATCGAGGTCACTGAGTATACTCTTATGTCCAACAATGAGTATCTCTAATGCTTTCGCCAAAGTCTTTGACTTCACCCATTCATGAAAGCATAGGATATTAAGCTCATTCATTTATGAGAGAATAAATTCCATTTTGCTAATCAGTTAAGATTGCTACTTGCCCATCAAGCCGCACTTCGAGGTCGACCCCACCAACGAGTGTATTGGATCTAACTACTCTAATGACAGACTTGATGTCACAAGCACATCTTCAACGTGATTACTCGGTCTAAGGTTCACACGTACCTATCACAACTGATCAGTTTTGTCATTGACTGTCATTGAGTGAAAACCCATGTGGCATAACTGATGCGAGCCGTATTCGAACTCATTAGTCTGACCAATGTGTCTGTGACGTAAGTTCCCACTAACATACTCACAGTGATCAACTGGCGCTTCCCTGTCAAAACTTATATCATACAAGTCTCTATCCAGTAATGTTGTCCAGTCAATACTCTCTTCGACTTGTGAACCAATTTAGATACTAAGGATCAAACATTTCTAGTACCATTCTCCCTAACCCATAGGGAGTAGAAGGTTCGCCTTATTATCAAGAACTATACGTTGTTTATGAAACCTTACAAATGCCTATAAGAAACAATATGAAATGCCTTTTATTAATATAAGAATGTTTAGTTACAATTCAATGCCCTATAATTCTATCCTCTATGGCATTTGAGGGCATAACACTAATATCAACATCCTTGTTGTAAGTACTTTTGTTTACCCTTTTTGAGTGCATATGGTTAAGTCAACATTGAAGGCAATGTTGAGTTTAAGTATGGGGGTGTACGTAGTGCTAATTGATTTTATGTATCATGTGATCCTATTTTTAGCTCATGTTTGCGGGAATCATTACTATTGCATTTTTTAAGTGCTTTTGTGTGAGAAAACCAAGCATGTCTTATTTTTTGTTTTTTTAGGATGTTAGCTTGCCAATTGGTGTAATACGACTTGAGAACTCGAGACAATGGCCTGATATCTCTTGATTTTCTAAATATGGTTTAAATGGAAATTGCACATTTTGATTATGCTCATTTCAACCTTAGTTGAGAATCAATCTTTCTTACATGATACACGTTACACATAAGTCGAAGGTAGAGGGATTGAAGGGGTGCTCCATCCCGAGACATATGAAGGATATCCCCCGGACATATTAGCCTAAGTTTTTCATATTGTTTTGAGATGACTAGTTTCTTTTAGATCTATAATTGTGTTAATGGAATGAATGGTTGTGAATTGATTGGTATGGCCTTGAGGATTTGGTCAGGCTAACGAGTATTGGGGGTCACCAAAGCACCATTGTCTCTAAACTATATTCGTTGAGCTAATTTGAGCTTTGCTCAAGCCAATTGGGAATGAGTTGAATGTTAGACCTCGTTTTATTTCGTGGCCTTTGTCACTCGAGTAATTATGTTCGTAGGAGTGTTTTGACACTTAGCACCCTAAAATCACCCTATTTGGGAGTTATTGACCCAAAGCCCGATACATGGGTGGCAAAGGAAACCTAAGGGGGTAGAACATCGCACGAGGTCTTATTTTGTCATGAAAGTAATTCATTTCAACGCTTGTTAAGGTTAATTGATTAAAGTGAATGGAAAAAGATGCAATTATAATTTTCAAGTTTTCTATGACTCGATGAGCTTTATGATCTATCGAAAGTTGATTGGTATGGGAAATATTTCCGAATATGGTAGGGATGGCACTCGATCATAATACCCTGGATCTTATCTCACTACATCCTTTGGAAATTGATTCGATTCTGGGAGTTGAATGAGCATTTTCTTTATTTGTGTATATGTTGTTGGGCTTTATTATCAATGATTCGTGTCATTGCATTGTAGTTCTTATCCCGAGTTGTCTTCGTTAGTTTGAGCTAAAAATCCTTGGATTTTGTGGATGAATCGTATGCAAACCCTCACGAGACTATAACTTGTACTTTGAGGTAACTCAAATGTTTAAAAGCTTGTTGCACATGCAAACTACAACCGTTTACTCCATGAAAGTGAGCTAGGTAGTTTTTTTGCGTTTTTCCCTTTGTTTGATGTTGAAATTGTATTCTATGGCTTTTATTGCTCGAGGTCGAGCAATTGATAAGTTTGGGGGTGTTGATAAGAGTCGTTTTTACGTTTTTTTTAAGTCCTTTTTATTAGTCTTTTAGGTTCATTTGTTGCTTGATTCGTGTAATTTGTGCGTATAAATCGTGCGTTAAGTGATTTTAGGCCTTAAATTGATGCAATCGAAGAAAGAGTGGAAAAACGACGCGTAGAACAATTTACACACCCACGCCCAGGCGCCTCCTTGACCACACCTAGGATATGAAATGCACGAAAAACACCCTTACTTCGCAGTCTGGCGCCCAGGCTCCAACCTAGGCGCCACATCTGGCGCCTGGGCACCACCTGCCTATTCCATCCGTTATTTTCGGCATTTAGCCGTCTACTCATACCTGGGCGCCAATACACTTGTTTGTGAAGCCTATAAATACTAGATCAAAAAGAGGGTCAAAGGTTTGGATTTCAAGAGAATCTAGGGCTTTTTTGGGACTTGAATCAGACTTTTTCACCAATTTGGAAGGACAAGAGAAGGGAATTGCAAGAGATTGAAGCCTTCAACCCGAATTCATCATCAATCAAGCATATTAGGGAGTTTTCAATTGCTTTCATAACATCTTTGTTTATGAATATGTATATGCTTGCCTTAGATTACTTTGTACCTTTGATTATGAACTAAACTTGTAAAACTAGGGTCATGTGAAGGTCAATTTGTGAAATATCTTTATAACAGTTGATTGTTTGAATCAATTCATGTGCTGCTATGTGTTGAGAATTTGTGTTTATATTTCTTACATGTGCTTGATCACCATGTGTTTGATAAATTCACAACATAACCCGATTAATAGGAATTGCCCTAGATATAGGTAAATATTCTCAGGTGAAGTAAGCCGACTTTAGTCAAGGAATTTCCAATCATGAACGCATGCTTGATAATTAGATTCCGAAATAGACATATTTCAGGTATCGTTATTTAGGCATAGGATTTCTATCGCGAGAGATCAGATAGTTATTATCATAGGATCTTCCACCATAGCAACATAGGTCTAATGATTCAAGAAGCTACTTTATAAGGATAATGAATTAAATTGAGCCCCAAACGCGCCTTAGTTACCTATATCACTTGAAGTTTCAATGAATTGTTTATCCTTGCTCTTGTTGTTCCTTGCACGTTTGTTTGAAATCAATCTTTACTTTAATTGTTTGTTTACAAATCTAACTAAAATACTCGTCCTTGTGATTTGACATCTGAACTTTTGTCCACTATCACTACGCACACGACTAGTACTCTTGCTATAAAAGCACGTTAGGTTTTAGCTTGTCAAGTTTTTGTCACGAAGGAATCTAAAACGGAGTCGGGGAAGTGTGAGGCACGCATGGGCGCTCCCCAGTGCGGATCAGGCCTTGCCCAAGCGCCATAAACGGCACCCCAGCGGGGGCCAGGCCACGACCCAGCAACGGGAATTGGCGCCCAGGCATAGATGTGCGAAGCTATGCGCATGTGTTGACGAGTTTTGGCGAGTTTATTTGTCTTTGGGTGCAAGTTTGACGGATTTTGACAGATTTGAGTCCTAGTTTGATTAAAATTATTTTCTATTGTTTTAGAAATTATTTGCTTTGTTTATTTGGATTGTTTTCATAATGTGTTAGGGTTTAGACTTCTCCACCACTATAAATATGAAAACTCTCCTTGTAATTGATGGATTCATTTTGAAAGGAATAAAGATGTAGTCTAGGTTGACTTTTGGATGTATGCAAGTTATGCCGAACCACGTTAAATTCTAGTGTCGTTACCTTCATGTTCAGGCTTAGAATTTCTAATTTCTTGATTATTTTATTCGTTCTCGTGATGCCTCGTTCCAAAAAATCCATCTTTTGTCATCCTCAAATTGAACAAACAACAAAACAAAATAAGTATACTTTGTTCGAGGCATGTGGCTTCTCGATCCAACAACACCTTTTGATCCTTTGACATTTTTCAGCTTCTTCCTCCACAACAGTTCTTAAAAGTTTCTATCGAACTAGTAGACTTTAACGTTTGCTTCTTCTGAGTTCTGATGCCACGAATCCCACATATCTCAATAAATATGCTCTTCAAACCAATAGTTAGGAATCAGTCAAGCACAGAACTTGTAAAGGCTAAAATAAAGCGAACAAAAGACTCAAAACTCAACATGGTTCAAACCAAGACTGCCTATGTTCTTGACTTAAACTAGAGATTTTAATGATTTGGAGCGACACGTACTACAAGAGGATGCCCGTATTTATAAATTGTGAAGATTGGAGAACAAGGTTCAGAGATCCTATTCAACTATGAAACGAATCAGACTAATCAGAAAAGCTGAAAATCATATTCGCATTTCGACGCAGTGTTGAGAATGGACCCGGCGGCATTTATCGGTCACTGTCGCGAGGCTGATTGTAATTTCCATGGCGATGGCCATATTGTTTTCAGCTCAATTCCTGAACAGAAATTTATGCAGTACATCGACAAAGGATTTAATATATAACTCAAACCTAAACAAACTACTTTTACATCTAAACACGGAACTGAAATACTGGAAAAGTTATTGATATAGATGTTCCTAACTTGATTATGCAATTAAAATTGATCACAAATTGAGGTGTCCATTAGGATTTAGGTCACAGCTACAACATCATATATAGTTTTCAACCCCTGTAAAAGTTGTGACGGTCTTCATTCGTCCTTTTACAATGAGCAATGGCAGCCTGAATCGGGTTTTCAAGCTCCGAGCTCGAGCTGCTACTTCTCTTCAAATTTGCAGGAGTCGGATTAGATGCAAATTTAGTCTTAATTGATAAGGTTTTGAAGGCCCCAGAAAACGATCTTCTATGAGCATGACCAACCGATGGCGTTTGGTTATTGTACTTAATGTGCCCAAATGGCTTGTCATGTCCACATTGTTTGGCTTTGGCCTTTGGAACTGGAACCTGAAGTTGGGTTTGATCAGAAACAGTTTTTGATTTAGTAAATAAGGATTTAAGATAAGCAGCCCATTTGAACTTATTGGAACAAGAATTTGAGGACTTGTTGATGAGCTTTAGCTTTTTGGTCCAAGATTGCTTTTCTTGTAATAATAGCGAGGGGTAGTTGCGAAAAAACTCATCGGGGTTGAGTTCTCTGCTGACTTGGCACGACTCGGAAGGAGATATGTTGCAGGATTCAAAAGGAGTAGTATATGCTGTGCCTGTGGGAGTAAACAAAGGGGTGTTGAAGGATTCTTCTTTTTGTAGAGTTTTGTTGGGCATTTGAAGAAGTGGAAGGAGTTTGCCCATGTAGAAGAGGTCATCAGCAGGAGAAGAAGTAGTGTTGCAGGTGTTGTTATCTCTGTCGGAAGAGCTCGAAAAACTTTGAAACTCAAATTCTTTGGTGGAGTGGCTGAAGATTGCAAATGAATCAACTTCCATGTTGATGTAATCTTCTCCTTCTGCCTCAAAATATTTGTCAACATTTGCTTCCATTCTCTCTCTCTCTCTCTCACTCTCGCGGGCACTTTAGTTTGTTTCTTAGTTTATCTCTCTATTTAAGGTGTGGATTCAAGTTGTGTTTCAAAGGAAACAGAGTGCAAATGCTTCTTCTTTGAAATACTCAAGGATGTTAAAAAACTTTGAAAAAATTACACACAGACGCCCTCACTTATCGTATAATTATCAAATAGCATTTCACTTATTGAAAATTACCAATACACTCTCTCAATGAGTCATCTGTAAGGTTTACAAGTGATAAAACTATAAGAGTTTTTAAATACGGGGTGTATAGTTGTAAGAATGCCTTAATATGAGTGGACCTTAGGTAATTTTTAATAAGTGATGGGGATTTTTTGATATACACAATAAATAATGGTGTCCGTGTGAAATTTTTTATTCTTTTTGGCTGGTGTCTCCTAATTTCTCTTGAAAAAAGCCTTGGACATTTTTGTCTAATTATTAGGGTAAAATTCATTAATTTTGCACATTCTCCTTAAAAATGACTAAAAGCGCTTCGTCCCCTCAACTCATATCCATTGTAGCACTTAAAGTAATTTCAGATGATTTTTTTTGTCAGCAACTCCTCCTGCCGGCCAAAAGCAAACCATAAGGCTTCTTGGATCCTTTTTTACTGAGCATGGTGAACACATCAAGTAATAATCCTTTAACTTCAGTAAGTCTAAAAATTAATTTGGTGACACTAAAATAAAATAAAATAAAAGTTCAGCAAGTCACAATGTCAAATTTATCACTATTAATTTTATATATGGAGTAACAAACATTCTTGTAATTATGTGCTCACAAGCCTCACATGGACAAACTAATTGCAATGATATGAAAGTTGCTACGTTAAAAAGAAAATATAAAAATTAATTTGGTTACACTAAAATAAAATAAAATTTCAGCAAGTCACAATGTCAAATTTATCACTATTAATTTTATATATGGAGTAACAAACATTCTTGTAATTATGTGCTCACAAGCCTCACATGGATAAATTATCAGTCCGACCCCGGAGGTTAGCCAGTGAATATATGATAAAAGCCCATATAATATATAACTTATCAAGCCTCCACATGCTCCGTTTGTTCACCAGAGAATGAAATCTCAATTGAAAATGAGATATCTGGTTATCTGATTCTCAGTTATCTGATTCCATAATAGTGTTTGAATAAGTCTAGAAAACTATATAAGGAATTTTTTACTGATTAGTTCATGCATATTTTGTAAGAAATTAAATGAAATTCACAGTTGAAAACTTTCATTAAATTAACCTTATCGTTTACCTAATTTATTTGTGTACATTGTGTCACCCAAGCTTGTATATGTTAAAAAAGTTAATTTTCATACTAACTATAATTTTGTATTCATATGTAATATTTAAACACTAACTATTAAAATTAGTTTGAGTGTGACACGTTAAAGTAATTAATGGATCCAAAATATACCCAAGATGTGGTGGTACAAACAGTAAAATACTGTAAAATATATATATATATATATATATATGTAAATATATATATATATATACAATGTAAAGAAAATAAAAAATAAATTAAAATATATGATTATGTATAGATATTATAATTAAATAACTATAGATATATGCGCATACATAATATATATATAATATATATTAATACATGTTTGTATATATATGTGTGTGTCTATATATTTTATTATGCAAATAATATATTTACACATAGATGTTATATTTGTAAATTGTATACTATATACTTACGATTTATATGATATATATTTCTTATATGATGAAATATAATAATTATATATACATATAATAGTTTTATTGATAGGAAAAAGATATAATATGGAGAGTAAAAATATTTTGCAAGTTTTAATTTCAGATTCACTTGATAAAGGGAATAAAAAAACCCTCAAAAAGATAAGGAATGAGATTTCCTAATTTGCTCAAAAAGATAGGGATTGAGATTTCCTACTTTGTCTTGCAGAATTCTCTGTTTTGAGAAATCTTATTTATTTCCTTTAATTTAAGCAATTTTATCAAACAAAATAATCCGATGCCAAAAACTTAGGGCTTGTATGGTTTTGTTTTTAAATCCATATCTCAATTCTCAAAAATTTTGAAAGCCCAAAATATGTTTGTGTCAAATTATTTTTCCCAAGTTTTGATTCTTAATTCTCAAATTTTGAGACTTCAATACAAAAAATGAAAGCAAATCATTATAGCAATGTCCTTCTTTGCGTGAAATAAGGAGTTCCCATTTCTCAAACCAAATCTTCCAAAAAGCAATACCCTTTTTTATGTTACAGATCAAGCTTACTCTGCAATTCTCTCACTATCTGAAAATTTAACAAGCACCACCATCTACCACTGTTGCAGCCAATCACAACATCCATATCCATTTAAGACACTTACAGATATAATTTTACGCCAATTAAACCTAAAACAATGAATTCTTTTGAAATGGAATTAAAAATGTTGTGGCACAAAGTTTTATTTGAGTTTTAACCCAATGTTCAAGTCGTAGACTTTGAAGGATAAAAGGTGCACTTAGTTACTGTTCAGAAAAAAAAGTGCACTTGTTTCTTTCCCAATTTTTTAATGTTATAGAAAATCAGTATGTTGACATGAATGTTGATTTTGCCATGTTCTAGATGTGATTGCTCAATAAGTATTTTTGGAATTACACGTAAATATTAAGCTACATGTTATTTTAATTTTCGCTCTTTATGTCGATTTTTTGAATGTATATTTTTGTAAAAATTTGAATAGTACTCATACGTATAATAGAACAATTAAAAAACGTCCCATATTTTACTAATTAGGAATTTTCCTCTTCTTTTCCAATAACAGGAAATCTCTAATTTTACTAACTAGTTTAATTAACATAATCGTTATTACAATTATTACTAAATAATTATAAATACTTTTACATTTCTTAATATAACTAACTACATTATTAATTACTATACATAGTAGAAAGTATATATATATATATATATATATATATATATATCATCAATATAATTAACTATGTCACTAACTAAAAATCAAGTTTACTTTATGTCAAATCAATATATAATTTTTTATTTTACTTATATCTGAATAGAACATTCATCCAAACATATTTTCATTCTCATCACGTCTTTTCGTAGAAAAATCACCACAAATTCACATTCATTCAAACATATTTTCATTTTTAACACAAAAACCAATAAAAAAAATTGAAACTCACTTTTCTAGATTTTTCTACTTGAAAATGAGAATTGAAAATGAAAACAATACCATACAAGCCCTGATTCCCAATTTGGATTTTATTTCGTGACAAACAAACGGAGCGAATTGTAAACGGTACTATAGTAACTTGCAAACATGTCACCAGGATTTGAGGAGTAAAATCATATTAATAAAATGTAGATATGAATTCGTGCTTTATTTGGATTTGTTTTAAGCAATCATATTAAAAAAGTATAATAAAAATATCCGTCAAAGAAAAAGTTAATCAGCTACTAATCAAATTCCGGAAATGCTATATTTAGTGTTTAGTTGTCCTAATATTATTAACACAAATTTTACAACCATTTCAAAATAGTATTGAAATCATTACATAGCAAAAAAAATCAAAAATAAAAAGAAATCATTACTTGATTTTTAGCTTTTTAAATGCCTAGTCAAACTCCACTTAGTCACCACATAATAATATTTATATCAATAGACACGGCAATTACCTAAACATGGAAACATTTGTTCCTTAAAGGCGCCTTATCCCCAAACAAAGTTTGGTTGGAAAATAAACAAAAGGAAAAGCAAACAAACCAATTCCTATATATCTTTACCTTTGTTTTAAAAAATTGCATTTACAAATCAGAATTAAAATTTCCGGTTCCTTTTTCTCTTCCTCCCTTGTATATTGATTACTCAAACAAGTTTAGTTTAATAGAAAACATTAGTGACTATATTGAGTCCATAAATTGTACACACACTTCGAAAATGAACTAACTCTCTATCAACCTACGTTTATATACAAGAGGAGAAAATTGCATTTTTCGTTCCATAACTCTATCTCATTTTAATTTTGCTCACAATTTAATGAGTTCTCAATAATAATCCTATAACTTTCAAAATGTTTCACATTTTGTTCCAATCGAAATTTTTGTCCAAAATTTAATGGTAAAACTCATGTGCTTCATTAATCAACATTTTTGCAACCAAAAAACAAAAATTATTCAACATTTTTGATCAAATTTTTGGGGAGAATTTGCTCGTGAATGATATGCACACACGAATTTTATTCAATACTACGGTGTTTTTATTCAATATCACGGGTCACTCACGTACAAATTCTCCCCCCAAAAATATTAAAAATAAGTTGGGTAACGGTTGAATTTATGACGGAAATTTCGATTGAAACTAAATGTGATATAATTTAAAAGTTATGAGACCAAATGTAAAAAATTTATAATGATAAAAACCAAAATGAAAATGAGACAAAGTTGTGAGACGAGGAATGTAATTTGCCGTAACAAGAGAAAGGAAAACTACACAAAGCGGACACCACTGAAGAAGTAATAGAGCTTTACTAACTAGAATAATTTAATAACATAGATTAATACAGCTTTAGAGGTTCTTTTACTGGATTCCAGGACTAGTTTGTTTTCCTTTTTCTTCCCAATTAATTTTCTGTCTTTTGTCTATGCAAAACTTTTCCGTTCGTGTGCTTCTTTATCTAAATTGCTTTTAATAAACTTTAAGCATAAACATGAAGAGCCAGCCATGTATTGGAGAAGAAGAACATTGTTGACTTCTTTGCATTTGCTAACTAATTAATGCATCTGACATATCATGGTGGAGAGATTCCCGCAAAGCTCGACACTGGATATATTAAAATTTACATTCTAATATTATGGAACCTTCACCTAAGCGATAGATACCAAACATTACACATTTTTGGGAAAATTACAAGTTTAACTTCTCCCCTGCAATTAAGTCCACTTACTTAGTAAAAAAAAAAAAACCCTAGCCCCTCTCGCTTTCTCCACCTCTCTCTACGCTCTAGCCTTCTTTTTTCTTCTATTTTTCTCCGCCGGCGATGGCTTGGTGAAGCAGTTGTCTCCTTCACCACTGTTACCACTACCATCGTCGGCGGGTTAGGTTGGAGCACCCTTCTTCAAATTGTACATCACATCTTCAAATCTGACGAGACGGATATGGATCTAACGAGACAAAGACAAATCTGACAAGATAAAGACGGGTGATACATAAATTTTTATATAGCGTTTTAGATTTTTTATTTAGTATTTTATTTTCTCTCTCGTATGAGAGTTTTGTCTATTTGAATAGGAGCTGCACAAGAATTATCTTGTGTTCGTTTGTGAGTTTTTAAGATTTGTTATCTTCAAGAAACTTGATAGTTGGTGTTTCAGATGTTCTTACTACATCGTTTGAGTCGATATGAATTGTATTGTTTCAGGCGTTGTAAACTTTCGATTGAATGATATATAAGACCGATTTTTCTTCAAAAAAAAGTCCACTTACTTTTAATTTTGTGGCACTTCTCCCACTTGCAATTAACTCCACTTACTTTTAATTTTGTGGCAATTTTGATCCTCTGATGCTGGAAAATTTAAAAATTGGGGATTTTAATTCTAAATGGGGGGCAATTACGTCCAAAATGACGTGACAAAAACCAAATTGGAGGAAAAAATCATCTTCTTCCCGCTATATAGTATTCATACAACTTGGTTATATATATTATCTCCAATCTTGTTGGAAGAAGAAGAACTTTTCCCCTCCAATTCGATATTGCCACGTCATTTTGGATGCAATTTTCCCCCATTCAGAATTAAAATCCCCAAATCGAAGTGAAAAGCCCCAAGTCGAAGTCAACATCCCCAAATCAGATTAAATTCCCATTTAAATTTTTCGGCGCAACAAGACCAAAATTGCCACAAAATTAAAAGTTAGTGGGCTTAATTGCAAGTTCGAGAAGATAGTGTCCCAAAATTGCCACCCCGCTAATATATAGGATCAAAATGGCAATGTTTACTATATTTATTTAATAGATTAGAAATGGCTCAGGTTCGACCAGAACCCACCTTGATTGGATGAATTTTGAGACCAAAAAGGTTCATGGGGCTTTGTTAGATTTGGGAAAAATTGTATTTTTTGTCCTATAACTTGGTCGCATTTCAATTTTGGACCAAAATTGAAACACGGCAGAGTTATGGGACAAAAAATATAATTTTCCCTTGAGTTTGAATGTTCTAGACCGAACAGCCACATTAAAAAATAATAATATTTTACTACTATTGTAAGCAAGAATGTCCCAAATCTACAATGATTTTTCTTCGTCATTGTTTTAATTTTTCTTTCCTTTTTTCTCGCGCAGCTTACAATACGACACCATGTTGCAGTTTTTCTACTTTCAAAACAGTCGTTTGCATTGTTATAATTCAAAACTTGAGGGCCCTTTGCTTAATTTGGGCCCACATGTGACATGTGATCCTATTGGGCAAGTTTTTGGAACTGTCTTTGCTAGGATAAACTCCACCAGATCTGAACCCTCCTTAGTGGGCGTTTCATTTACTTTTTTGCTCTGAATATTTCTACTTCTTATGTATTTTTCAAGGTGGGAGTCGAAACCCAACTAGCTTGTATTTGGCAAAGCATGTCACCTCCTTGTTACGTTGAACTTGAAGATCGTGCATTTTGGGCGGTAATATTGTTCAACTTCGATATGCAAGTCGTGAGTGAAAATAGGTTGTCACAGCTAAAGGAGCTTGATGAATTCTGACATGAGGCATAAAAAAATGCCACACTCTATAAGGAGCATACCAAGAAGTGGCATGACCAACACCTCGTGCCTATGGAATTCACCAAACTCTTGTCTAAGACCGTTTTCGGGGAAGCTTAGATCAAAATGGTTGAGGCCCTTCACCATAAAGAAAGTTTTCCCATTTGGAGTCATTGAAACTCATGATGAGGTTGTTGGGAATTATACGAATAAAACGCAGCGGAATGTAAATTTAATTCCCAAAGCCCGAATCATCTCTAATCCTCGTGTTTAATTGTGTATAGAAAAATTACCGTTCTCGCGTATGTTGATTTCTGAATGTGATCTTTTTCTCTAACGCCAAATTTGCCAACGTCTCTAATTCGTCATGCCGGAATCAAAAACGAAAAACTCCTCCTTTCTTCCTTGTCAAAGACGGCTAGAGAGAGAGAGAGAGAGGTGGGAGACTTTTTCTTGGAGAGAAAGTTATGTAAGTTGCCTTGTGTTATTTTTCACCTTGTGATACATTTATATCATTATGAAACAATAACACTAGCATGCAAGAGCCCTATTTGGGCGTCAATTTGGCCGCCCCTTAGTGGGCTCGGAAGCCTTCGGGCTTTCATCTTGCTTGCTAATTAATTAATCGGATAATTTATTTATCTAATAAATAAATTGATAATCCAATTAATTCAATTCCTAATTAATTTATAATTCAATTTCTCCAAGAAATTAATTAACTCATTAATTTAATTTAATTAATTAAATTATCCAATAATTAATTAATTAATTAATTACAGCATCCAATGCCGTGAACTTCTCTCAAGTCTTTTACCCATGTTTTTCCTTTTGCACTTCCTTTAAGCGCGACTCTTTAGGTTCGTCTCAAAAGGCAATTTGGAGGAATCCAAAGGGGTGTGAGTGACACCTAGCCAGTCTCGTGGCTCACACCGTAACCCAATTGAGGACGAATGAATAGGATCATTCCAAACCTTTATGCCGTGAATACCGTACATGTATAAACCTTTTATTCTTATATCCCAGTCAATTAAGAGTCATGGTTTAAAGTCAAACTCATATAACTTGACCATATGCCTAAGCTCATAATAAGTCGAGGTATTTAAATACTTTGACCAAAGACTTTCATCCTCACTTATTCATGATCGCATAGGATATTTTACTCATTCACTTATGAGAGAATAAATTCCATAATGCAAATCAGTTAACAATGCTACTTGCCCATCAAGTCGCACTTCGAGGTCGATTCCACCAACAGGTGATTTGAATCTAACTACTCTAATGACAGACTTGATGTCACAAGTACATCTTCAACTCGATTTCTCAGGTCAGAGGTTCACACGTACCTATCACTACTTATCAGTTTCATCATTGACAGTCAATGAGTGAATACCCATGTGATGAACTGATGCGAGCCGTGTTCGAACATATCAGTCCAACTGACACATCTATGATATAAGTTCCCACTACCATTTCCATAGTGTACGACTGACATTTTCTCTGTCGAAACTTACATCATATAAATCTTTATTCACTATTGATACCCAATCAATATTTCTTAGACTTGCGAACTCTTTTAGATGTCAAGGGTCAAACCATTCTAGTACCTTTCCTCCTATCCCATAGGAGGTAGAAGGTTCGCCTTGTCATCAAGGACTTTACGTTGTTTATTCACACCTTATAAATGTCTATAAGAAAACAACAATCAACTGCCTTATATTAATAGAAAAACCATAGTTTAGTTACAATGTTTGTGCCCTATAAATCTATCCTCTTTATGGCATTCGAGGGCATATACTCTAACAAGCTCCCACTTGCACTCAATGCCATTTGCTGTGGTATTTAATACCCATCTTATCGAGATGTTTTTCCAGCACCGCCTGTGCCAATGGCTTGGTCAATGGATCAACAACATTGTCGGCTGAGGCTATTTTCTGAACACCTATTTCACCTCGTGCAACGATCTCTCTTATGATATGATATCTCCTCTCTATGTGTTTGGATTTATTGTGAGACCTAGGTTCCTTCGCTTGCGCTATAGCTCCGGTGTTGTCACAATAAAGTGGCAACGAGAGCTTTATGCTAGGAACCACTTGAAGTTCCTCAACGAACTTCCTAATCCAAACAGCTTCTTTAGCTGCCTCCAAGGCAGCTATGTATTTAGCCTCTGTGGTGGAGTCTGCGGTTGTGCTTTGCTTGGAACTTTCCCAAGACACCGCTCCACCATTTAGAGTAAATACAAATCCCAAGGTGGATTTTCGGTCATCAACATCAGATTGGAAATCCGAATCAGTGTACCCGTCCACCCTCAGGTCACCACTTCCATAGGTGAGAATCATATCTTTAGTTCTTTTCAGATACTTTAGGATATTCTTCACAGCTATCCAATGTTCCTTACCAGGGTTTGCTTGAAATCGACTAACAACGCTCACATCATAAGCAATGTCGGGTCTAGTACAGAGCATCGCGTAAATCAAGCTGCCCACAGCAGACGCATAGGGTATAATGTTCATTTCTTTTCTATCTTCCTCACTTTCAGGACACATAGATTTCGCAAGATGTATCCCATGTCTAATTGGTAGGAACCCTTTCTTAGAATCTTCCATGTTATACCTTTTTAGGACCTTTTCTAAGTAAAGGGCTTGAGAAAGTCCTATCATTCTTTTGGTTCGATCTCTATAGATCCGAATCCCTAGAATATAAGTCGCTTCTCCCAAGTCCTTCATGGAGAATGTACTCGAAAGACACTTCTTGGTTGTGGTGAGCATTCCTATGTCATTCCCAATGAGTAATATGTCATCTACATATAACACTAGGAATGTCAACTTGCTCCCACTGACCTTCTTGTAAACACAGGGCTCGTCTTTATTTTTGATGAAGTCAAATCCTTTGACAACCTCGTCAAAACGTAGATTCCAGCTACGAGACGCTTGTTTGAGTCCATAAATGGATCTCTCAAGTTTACACACCTTATGAATATGCTCCTCGGATTCAAAACCTTTAGGCTATTCCATATAGATATCCTCTTCTAGGAATCCATTTAGGAAAGCAGTTTTGACATCCATTTCCCATATTTCATAATCTAGGTGTGCTGCTATTGCAAGTAAAATTCTTATTGATTTGATCATAGCCACTGGCGAGAAGGTTTCTTGGTAGTCAATTCCTTCCTTTTGACTATACCCTTTCGCCACTAGCCTGGCTTTGTAGGTGTCTACTTTCCATCTACACCAATCTTTCTCTTGTAGATCCATTTACACCCGATTGGTTTTACCTCTTCAAGTTGGTCTACAAGTTTCCAGACTTGGTTTGTATGCATCGAATCGATCTCAGTTTGCATAGCTTCACTCCATCTAGCAGCATCCACATCCACATCCACCATCGCTTGATCAAAAGTGGAGGGATCATCTCCATGATCCTCCTCTAACACAGAATGGAGATCCAAATCCCTCTGCATTAGATATCCGTACTTCTCAGGCGGTTGAGATACTCTATTCGATCGTCATGGTTGTGGTTGTGTTACAGAAGGTTCGGTTCTCACTCCCTGTGTAGATGTATCCAGTGGGGTTTCATTTTGTTCTTCTAGAACAATCTTTCTACTCGCTCCTCTTTCTTGAATGAACTCATCTTCAAGAAAGTGGGCTTGTAAGGCTACAATGATCCTTTGATCATTGTGCAGGTAAAAGAGATATCCCATAGAATCTTTAGGATATCCAATGAAATGTCCCTTTATGGACCTAGCCTCCAACTTGTCGACTTTAGTCTTTTTGACATAAGCCGGACATCCCCAAATCTTTATGTGGTTAAGACTTGGTTTTCTATTTCTCCACATTTCAAAGGGAGTCAGAGGAACGGACTTGGACGGACATCTATTTAAAATGTGTGCAGCTGTAAGCAGCGCGTGACCCCTCAGTGAAATAGGTAAATCAGTGTAGCTAAGCATGGAGAGAACATGTCCAACAAGGTTCGATTCCTTCGCTCTGCTACTCCATTCAACTGTGGAGTCACTGGAGGTGTGAGTTGCAATACTATACCATTCTCTCTAAGGTATAAGTCAAACTCGTCGCTCATATATTCTCCTCCTCGATCAGATCGAAGAGTTTTTATACGTTGACTTGTTTGATTTTCCCCTAAAGCCTTGAATTCCTTGAACTTGTCAATGGATTCAGACTTATGCTTCATCAGGTACAATAGACCATATCGAGAATGGTCGTCAGTGAAGGTGATAAAGTAAAGGAAACCTCCTCTGGCCATTTCTCCAAATGGACCACAAACATCAGTATGCACTAAACCTAAGATTTGTGAGGCCCTTTCAAAGCTCCCTATGAAGGGTGATCTAGCCATCTTGCCTTTGAGATAAGATTCACAAGTAGGATAGGGATCCAATCCCAGTGGGCCAATTAGCCCATCTTTTTCCATTTTGCGAATCTTTTGTTCGCTAGCATAGCCTAGTCGAAGGTACCATATCAATCGTTGGTTTATTTCAAGCCTACTACGTTTCCTTTGTATAGTATTCACCGCATATACAAATTTATTACCATAATAAATGTTGCATCGTTCATCAATAAAACGGAAAGTGTAACCATTCTTAACTAAAACGGGAATAGAAACAATGTTTTTAAGCCCATTAGGCAAAACCAAAACATTATCCAGTAATAGTACATGTCCAGAATTTAAAAACAACGAGGTAGATCCTATTGCAGTAGCCGCGACGCTTTGCCCGCTGCCTACTCTGATCTTCACCTCATCGTTGTCCAGCTTCCTTCCTCGCATCAGATCCTAATTCATACAACATATGTGAGCACTAGCTCCAAAGTCAAGAATCCAAGATGTAGAGAAGACGGTCATAGAACAATAAGTTTCATGAACATAAAGTTCCATACCTTGTGCGCCAGGCCCCATATTTGAACAGTTCCTTCTCCAGTGGCCCAGCTAACCGCAGTGTAGGTATCTGTCTGTCTTTTGTGGACCCTTTCGCTTGCGAATCACAGGAGCTTTCCCTTTTCCTTTATCGACACCACCCTGAGCTCCAAGCTCGCCAGCCTGCTTCTTGGTTTTTCTCTTCTTATTCTTCGCCCGTTTGGACCCAGAAGTGATAACCAAAGCAGTCTCTTTTCCCTTGGGCTTCAATTGAGATTGTGCAGTGATTAATTTATTCATTAGCCCAGCTAAGTTGCATTCAATCTCATTGCAATTGAAGTTCATGACGAATTGGGAAAAAAAATCAGGAAGGGACTGCAAGATAAGATTGGTCTGAAGTTGCGGGTTCATTGTAAAATCGAGAGCTTCCAATCTCTCGATCCTCGATATCATTTTGAGGACATGATTCCCAACCTTCTCCACTTCTCTCATTTTGGCTCCGAAGAGCTCTTTAGATATTTCATATCTAGCAGTCCTACTGTGCTCACCATAGAGCTCGACCAAGTGCGCCAAGATAGCCCTCGTTGTGGTCATCTTATCGTGGGACCTCTGTAGCTCATTCGTCATAGAGCCAAGAATGTACCCACGCACTCGGACGTCGTCCTTCACCCATTTTTCAAGAGCTTAGACTTCTTCTTCATTGGCACGTGTTCTGGCAGGAGGAGCAGGGATATCAGTGTCCAACACGTATCCTAGAGACTCCATATTGAGAACTATTCTCAAATTCCTTATCTAATCCACGTAGTTGGGTCCGGTAAGGATATTCTTTTCGAGTAATACGGAAATTGGGTTGATTGTCATTTTTGAAAAATGAGAGAGATAAAACAAATAACTGCAGAAAATAAACCAGACTTAATTAGAATAATGGACTAAACTAAGACCAAGTTTAAAATCAAGGACTTCGACTTATAACTTGGCTACCACTACATTTTTTGAAATTCCACACTCCCACTATGAAATGACGGAAGCGATCGTTGATGAAAACTTCGTGGTGGGAATTGAGTTCTTTAATTAATATAATGGATGACAACCCTTTAACGATATTTGGTCCATTACTTAATTAAAGTGATGTCAAACATCAATCTATCAAATAGACGGTTCAATCATATTTATCCCATAATCCACAAATACCGCAACCCTTTAACGATTTATTGGTAATGTGGACTATCTAAGTTCATTCCCACTAACTCCTCATAATCTAACATTTGAATTTCACCTTGCAACCCTTTAACGATATTTGGGGTGAAATATGTCTCGATTAAGGCATCTAATGCACTTAATAAAATTCTAGAACTAAATCTTGATACATGACCCCCACTTACTGGGAAGATGCCACATATGGATTTAATCCTTGATCTTATCAAGTTTAGTGGAAGGAAAGGATGCCTAGCACCCCTTACTAACTTAGTATAACTTTTATTTGGGAGAATTCATGTTCTAAACATTTATTTCGTCTCACTTTGCACATTTACCAAATTTATATAGCGCATATTGATAACACACATGATTCATACAACTAATGAACATGCATCGAAAGCAATAATACAACACACAAGTCTATGGGCTTTTATCTAGAGAGCCCAAGCCAATGGGCCATCATAAAATTGAAAAAGAAAAGCCTAGCTAATCTTCGTGGGCTCCAAGCTCCTCTTCTTTTGCATGATCTCCATTTTGAAAAGCCTATTCTATTTCTATTTATTACTAGAGGTAATTTAAAACCTATACATAAATCTAGAAATAAAATAAAATGGGCTCAAACCGGCCCTTACAACCCATCAAAAGAAATACATAATCAAAAGAAGCAACCTAAGCCCATAGACATATGTCACCATCACATAATACATGCTCGCGATAAATAAAGCACTTATGTTGGTGATTAATAAAAATTAATTAGTCCAACTTAATTAATTTCCACAATAAAATTCCAAATTTTATTGATTCATATGAAAATAATCCTATTTATGAGAATTCTTTATTTAAATAAATAACTTAATAAATAAAATTCTCAAAGAGTTTATTAATTAATTATTTCATTCAAATAAAGATCATTAAAAACTATATTGGGCTTAATTTTATCAAAATTAAATTACCAACCATTGGCATATTCAAAATTAATTAATTAGGCCCAATAACTAATTTATTGAATTATCCACAATTTTAATCAAAACAATTTGGGCCCCTTTTTAATTAAATCCGGGTCATCATCCTTTTGACCCACCCGGATAACTAAAATAGCCCAAACACCTATTCAATTAAAATTTGGACCTTAGGAAAATATAACCCGACCCATTAGGGCCCGAGTCACAAAAACCGGGGGCCCGAAACAGGTCCGTGCGCTGGGCGCATGGCACGGTGTATGCCGTGGGCCCAACGCACGGTTTAAGCGTGTTTGGGCGTCCGGCCAGCCCCTTCGACCGGCGCCGTGAAATGGCACGGCGTTGGGGGCCCACCCAGTGTGTGCAGTGCGCACGCTGTGTGTGAAACGGGAGGCCGATAAGGCCTCCAATTGCACGCACAGGACAGCGCGCCCAGCGTGCAGACTGCGCATGCTTTTTGCGTCGCGCTTGTCTCAGAGTTATACTTCTTCGACTCTCATAACATTTATATGCCCAAATTCGTAACTCATTAAACTACAACTTTCATGAAGGAACTACAGCGAGATTCAGAATATTTTCATATGAAAAATACGTTCAAAGCATCCCTCAAAAACGCAAAAAAAAAAAACAGTCAATCACATAAGCAATTAAACACAGAATTCAGAGATTGGCTTTGATACCACTGTTGGGAATTATACGAATAAAACGCAGCGGAAAGTAAATTTAATTCCCAAAGCCCGAATCATCTCTAATTCTCGTGTTTAATTGTGTATAGAAAAATTACCGTTCTCGCGTATGTTGATTTCTGAACGTGATCCTTTTCTCTAATGCCGAATTTGCCAACGTCTCTAATTCATCACGCCGGAATCAAAAACGAAAAACTCCTCCTTTCTTCCTTGTCAAAGACGGCTAGAGAGAGAGAGAGAGGTGGGAGACTTTTTCTTGGAGAGAAAGATATGTAAGTTGCCTTGTGTTATTTTGCACCTTGTGATATATTTATATCATTATGAAACAATAACACTAACATGCAAGAGCCCTATTTGTGCGTCTATTTGGCCGCCCCTTAGTGGCCTCGGAAGCCTTCTGGCTTTCGTCTTGCTTGCTAATTAATTAATTGGATAATTTATTTATCCAATAAAAAAATTGATAATCCAATGAATTCAATTCCTAATTAATTTAGAATTCAATTTCTCCAAGAAATTAATTAACTCATTAATTTACTTAATTAATTAAATTATCCAATAATTAATTAATTAATTACGGCATCCAATGCCGTGAATTTCTCTCAAGTCTTTTTCCCATGTTTTTCCTTTTGCACTTCCTTTAAGCGCGACTCTTTAGGTTCGTCTCAAAAGGTAATTTGGAGGAATCCAAAGGGGTGTGAGTGACACCTAGCCAGTCTCGTGGCTCACCCAATTGAGAATGAATGAATAGGATCATTCCAAACCTTTACGCCGTGAATACCGTACGTGTATAAACCTTTTATTCTTATATCTCAGTCAAGTAAGAGTCATGGTTTAAAGTCAAACACATATAACTTGACCATATGCCTAAGCTCATAATAAGTCGAGGTATTTAAGTGCTTTGGCCAAAGACTTTCATCCTCACTTATTCATGATCGCATAGAATATTTTACTCATTCACTTATGAGAGAATAAATTTCATATTGCAAATCACTTAACAATGCTACTTGCCCGTCAAGTCGCACTTCGAGGTCGATTCCACCAACAGGTGATTTGAATCTAACTACTCTAGTGACAGGCCTGATGTCACAAGTACATCTTCAACTCAATTTCTCAGGTCAAAGGTTCACACGTACCTATCACTACTTACCAGTTTCATCATTGACAGTGAATGAGTGAATACCCATGTGATGAACTAATGCGAGCCGTGTTCGAACATATCAGTCCAACTAACACGTCTATGATATAAGTTCCCACTACCATTTCCATAGTGTACGATTGACACTTTCTCCGTCGAAACTTACATCATACAAGTCTTTATTCACTATTGATACCCAATCAATATTTCTTAGACTTGCGAACCCTTTTAGATGTCAAGGGTCAAACCATTCTAGTGCCTTTCCTCCTATCCCATAGGAGGTTGAAGGTTCGCCTTGTCATCAAGGACTTTACGTTGTTTATTCACACCTTATAAATGACTATAAGAAAACAACAATCAACTGCCTTATATTAATAGAAAAACCATTGTTTAGTTACAATGTTTATGCCCTATAAATCTATCCTCTTTATGGCATTCGAGGGCATATACTCTAACAGAGGTGAAGGGCAACTTTAAGGTTAATTGTTATTGACTGAAACACTATTACAATCAAGGCTGGAGCATGGAAAGCTGACTATCCCACTCCACAATACAACACCATGATCTCGCACTTACTAGTCAAGCTCATCACTATAAACCAGTGCTCCGTGGGAGGCAACCCACGTTTTTAACTACTTTCCGGTGTTTTTATTTTATTTTTGTTTTGTTTTGTTTTTCCTAGCATAATTTTCATATTGGAGGCCCACTTCAGTTAAAATTTAACATTTCTTTGGTCCAGGCCACCGTTTTAGAAACAGTGTACACCAAGGTTGCAAAAACAAAATACCCCCCTTTTTCAATCAACCCACAAACCTTAGTGTGGACCATAGTTTACACCCAAACTGATGTGTATATCGCGGTTTCAAAAGCAATCTCAGCCCAAGAATTTTAAATGACACAAATCGTGTTTTGCTAACAGCCCACCTTAAATAACACGCTACTCAACTACTTTCTTCCCCACACTTTCATCTGTCAAAACCTAATTTCTCTCCTATACGCTCGATTTCACCTAAATCACCTTGCCTATCACATATCTGACCACTACCGAGGAGTTAGATTAGGAATTATCTCCTTATGGGCATTTTTCTTGTATTTTTCTCGTCTTGACATTATACTAGATGTTAGTAGGTCCCAAGTGGCATAAAAAAAGGGTCAAGTAGAGGGGGGGGGGGTGGTTGAATAGATCTTGAAGTTTTCTCAGACTTCAAAAATTTTTGTGCTGACAAAATATTTTGAACGCTTAGGAATACTAGACGCTTATCGAGCATCTGTTTCGGGACAGTTTTAAAAGATAACTTAGATTCAAGGTTTGATAGCTTAACCAAATTAGGGTTAAGCTTTCAACGCTTGTATCAGGATTAGCATAGCTGAAATGATTTAATCCTTTCTTTAATGAAGAACAAGCGTTCAGATGATTGGTTAGTTACTTTTCTTGTTACACAAGATGAAGCATATGAATGGTATGCTTTCAATCGAATGACAAAGAATATATGCATTGAAAGCAATAACAAATAAATAACACAAGATCTTATAAGGTTCGTTGGGTGATGTAATTTCAACTATGTCTTTCTTCTCCTTTTTCAATTGGAGGAATCCACTAAATGATCTTTGAAATTTCACACAGATAGTTTCTACAAACTACAGGATAGATGAACAAAAGATGGCTTGACCTACTTGATCATACAAATTTTTGCTTCAAGGTCTTTTGATCTACTTCCTCCTTTCACCAAGATATAATGTAAGTTTTCCACTTCGTCTTTCTCTTAGAGTGCGAGGTTCGAGGGGTTTTGTCAAAGGGTTTTGTTTGATATAATCAAACTAATAGATATCTCAATAATAGTTAAGATTTCTTCTAAGGAAGATGTATGAGATATTTTTTATTGTCTTTTGGAATGTAGAAAAGCTCTTTTCAATATTGGCTATGGAGGTTTTAGGCTTTTCTTGAGGATTTAGGTTAAGACCAATTTCAACAGAGGTTTTGCTTGAAAGCTTCTTAAGTTGATCCCATTTAGGGTTTTTTGTTGAAGTCTAATTTATAGGCATTCTTGGGTAAAGTGTCCGTTAGATACATGCTAAACGTGTGCCTTTTATGCGGCGAGTGAAATAATTTGTCCTCTGATTCCTGAAAGTCTACTACAAAAGTTGGTGCAGCAGTCTTTGATTTTTTACAGTCCAATCACAAGGGCCTTCTTGTATGTCAAGGAGTCATTATCACATTTAATGCTCTTATAATTATTTAATTCATTTGAATTAAATGCCCGTTGGACATTAATGCTTCAATATTAATTACATTTAACTCCTTCTTGACTTTGGATTTATTTCAGGTGAATTCTGTCTTGAAGGACGCTCATTCAATCCTGAGTGATCTCAAGCGCTCGTTGGACGCTTGTGAGATCTTTATCTTCTGATGACTACAAGCGTTGATCTTTACCTTGACTTGATAGATTCTCCTAGAATTCTATCAATACACAAGTTTTCAGATATTTTGCCTAAAATCTACAAAGATAAAAAGCATTAAACAAACCAACACTTCTGAAAGCCTATTCAAATCTTCTATAAAATAAAACTTACATAATTTTGGGGTCAACAATAATCCTATCTTGTCATTGTTAAAACTTCTAACATGAAACTTCGTAACAATTGCTTCCTTTTTGATGATGTCAAGATCTTAACTCTTTTATATCTCCGGTGTTAGACAAAGACCAAAATTTCATAGGTTAGCTTTAATGAGATGTTTTAGCGTAAAACTTCCATTTATATATGGTAGATAAAGTACAATAGTTTTACAATTGAAAAACAAAATACATTTTACAAGAAATTAATCAAGAATCGTTTCTTTTTGAAGCTTGGGTTACTGGCACTTTCTTTGCTCACTTGCTGGCATTTAGCATCATAGATTTCTCTTGCAAGCAGTCTGTTAATGTCAATCATTGTTGTGTGATTTCCATCAACATAGTCTTCACCAATTCTTTTTGCTTCTTTGTCATATTTGAGAAATTGTTGTTGCTAATCCAGAGGTCTGATTTCGAGTGTTCTGATAAGATCTTCATAAACATCTCAGAGTCTACTTCTGGTGATTTTTCATTTAAAAGGACGAGTAAGCAGTGTAGCAAATGGAGCGAAACCTAATTCTTGTAAAATGTCTATGTCAAGTTTAGGGAGGAGACACTTCTTCTCGTAATAGCGAGGCTTTCTTTCTTGCTGAATTTTGTTTAAGTCAACAAATGCTTCAAACATTTGTTTCCATTGCCTATCATCAGTCTTATTGACGATCTTTGTCTCACTTTCTCCCTTCTTGACATCAGCAAGCAATGCCTGAATACTTGCCAGACGCTCAATCATTATCTTGAATTCTGCAACAAGAGCAACAACCTTATCAAATAGACATTCAGTCAATGTATCAGATCTAAGGCGGCGCTCAGCATCTTCGATCTCATTCTCAACAAGCGATAAGGTGACTGTAGCAGAAAGTTGTTCAATAATAGGAATAAGGGAATCAAGAACTGATGTAGTGCATCTAGTGGTGTTTGCATATCATTGGAGATTTTAAGAATTTCCTTTTCTTGGTTCTCTATTCTTGAACAAGATCCTTGAATTTCATAGAGGGATCTTTTCAGCACTTTTTGGAAGTCAGCATCTTCATCACCACTGGCAACAAAATCAGTAGGTTTAGAAGAACGAGATATATGTGCAGCTTTAGATGGCTCTGGACGAACACCTTTTACTTTAGTGGGATCATGAACAAAAGGTTCAACCGCTGGTTCTTTCAAGGTAGTTCCAACCTCATGAATAGTTGCATCCATTTTAGCAGTAGCAGTATCAATAGGAGCAATATCCTCATCGACAGATTCATAATCTACATTAAAGTTGGATGGTTCTTCAATGGTTGCATCAACGTTAGCAGGGCCATCTTTGACTTACATTTTAATGATCATCATAGAAGCAGATGGTTTTGCAACAGAGATGACCTAGATTGGGCCAATTGCTTCAAGTATATGTTGGGGACATAGAAGGTGTTCCTAGACTGCAGAATAAAGCGTCATTGTGCTTATCAAAACTGAACGCTAAGTCAGTGTCTTCAGGAAGGCCGACACCAGATATGTAAGATCTGAAAAAGTCTATAAAGAGGAGGGATTGATTAGACCCTGAAGTTTTTCTTCTGACTTTAGAATTTTCTTGCTTCTTAAAAATTTTAAACGCTTGGAAAGCAAAGCGCTTGGTTAAGCGCTAAAATGGAGATAACTTAGACTTAGTGATTTTAGCTATTACCAAAGTAGGGTAAAACTTAGATCGCCTAATCAGTGTTAGCACAACAGAAATGATTTTAGTTACTTAGCGTTCGGTTTGCCAATTAGTCGCTTGATTGATTTTAATGCTTTGAACGAATAATATGCAAATGATAAAGAAAGCAATAAAACAGCAAAGTAAATGACACAAGATATGAAAGGTTCACGGGGTGATGTAATCCCAGCTAAGCCTTTCTTCTCCTTTGAACTTGGAGGGAATCCACCAAATGATTATCAAAGTCTTCACACAGATGACTTCTACAAATGATGAATAAAATGAAGATGATATTGCGCTCCTTGATCACACAGACTTCAACTCCACTTAGATCTCTTCAACAATCTTCTTTCACCTAGAAATAATGCTTAAAACACAACTTCTTCTTCACACAGAGGATAGAGGTTGGAGATTTTATCACTAAGGTTTGTTTGATTTTAGAAGTTCAAACAATTTGGAATATCTCAATAATAGTGAAGGTTCTTCTATGGAAGATGTTTGAGATATTGGTGACTGTCTATGGAATGTATGAAAAGCTTGAAGGATTTAGATATGGAGATTTAAAAGCTTTTCTTGGAAGCATTTCAGCAAAATTTCTGCGTAATTCTTGTGTATATCTTATATATGTTAGGGTTTGCTAAAAGTTGTTATTTATAGATTCTTCGTGGAATTTGTCCGTTGGAACCATGCCGGCGCATGTCTAACACTCGGCGAGTGGATAGCTCCTTTTTCTGACATTCTTAAAATTCTGTTGCACCGATTGAATGTGGCAGACTTTAAACTCTGACAGTCTAGTCAATTGTGGCTTGTTCGTACGTTAATAGTCCTTATCACATTTAATGCTCTTATCAAGAATTTAATGCATTTGAATTTATTTCTCGTTGGAAATAAATGCTCGCTATTAATTGCATTTAAATTCTTGACTTTGGAATTTATTTTAGGTGAAACTTGATTGCTTGATCGCTTGGTCCCTTAGTCGCTGATTCAGAAATCCTAAAATGTCTTTAGCGTTTAACAGACACTTGAGATAATCTTCATCTCCTCTTTAACTTCAGACGCTGATCTTTAACTTTCTCTTTGATAGACTCACTTATAATTCTATCAGCGATTGAGTTTTCAATACTAGTCTAAAATCTACAAAGATAAAAATTAGTAGCCTAACAAAATAATAAATTTTCAACACTTATACAAAAATTTTATTAAAGCATAAACTTACATTCTGTTGGGGTCTAACATAAATCCTATCTTGTCATCATCAAAACATCTAACATGAAATTTTCTAACAATTTCACCCTTTTTGATGATGTCAAGACTTTATAATGTAAGAGTTAGAGAAAAGCTGATAAGAGGCGTTTTTACGTATTTTTAAGCCCGCGATGCTTATGCTTTAGATTGAATTATTGCCTAAATCATGCTACATTTGCGTTTAATCGGGGTGTTAAGTGATTTCAGGTGATAAACGAGAGCACACGAAGAAAAGGGCAAAACACGGCGTATCAAACGATCAAGAGGGGATGCTTCGCATACCGGCGCCTAGGCGCCACATTACTCGCACCCAGGCGCCCGAAGATGCAGAGAAGCAGCAATTGCACGCAGACCCGTGCCTAGGCGCAGACTTACCCATGCCCAGGCGCCGTGCATTCCACGCCCGAGTGCTAGATTATCCACGCCTGGGCGCCGTTCGACTTTTCCTCCAAGAAACTCCTGTCATGTAGGCGGCGCCTGGGCGCCGATCCACCCACGCCTGGGCGCCGCTGTAACCGTTTTTTGAACCTATAAAGCCCAATTTTCAGCACATTATTTGGGTTCGAAAATCTGGAGAAGGAAGACATTTTTCTAGGATTTTGAGCCGAAAATTCATCAATCTTGGAGGGAGAAGAAGGGGGATTAAGCTAGAGATTGAAGTTTCAAGCTAGGATTGATCATCAAACAAGCCTTAGGGAGTTTTACTTGCTTTCATTACATGTTTATGTTCATAATTATGTATATGATTGTTCTAGATCTTCTTGAGCTATTGATGATGAGCTAATTTTGTAGAACTAAGGCCATGTGAAGGCCAAATTTATGAGTCAATATATATGAAGTGATTTTTTGTATTAATTCTCCTATTGCTTCGTGTGTTAATTTTATGTTTTTATTCCAATCATGTGCTTGATCACCATATGCTTGCTATCTTGCCTAATCTAGTCATTCGAGAGAAGATAGGTTAGGGTTCAAGGGAATTAACCCATCATCCGAAACAAATGAGAAATTGCCCTTAGAGATAGGTAAAGATTCCCGGGTGCGATTAGCTGGATTTATCCGGGGAAACTCTAGAACGTTAATACGTGGTTATTGATTAGATTCTCGGATAGACATATTTAGAGAACCGTCAACTAATCATAGGATTATTATGAGCCGAGACATCGGGTAATAGTTAACTAAGGAGTTTCCATCAAAGCAATAGGAGTCTAATAATTCGAAGAGTAACTCATATATATTGTCGAGTAGATTTGGTTGTAGCATGTGCCGTAGTCATTTTATCATATATGAGTTTCATTCTAAAGCTCGTTTCCTCTTTTGTCCTTCGTTTATTCAATCAATTCTTGCAATTTACTTTAATTGTCTTTCTTTTATCAAAAATCTAAAGCTAAAATCCAAGTCTCCGTGGTTCGACAACCCGGACTTATTTTGTCCACTTTTATTACTACCACGACTTGTACACTTGCTATTCAAGCACGTTAGGTATTAGCGTGTCAAGTTTTTGGCGCCGTTGCCGGGGACTTGTTTATTTTTTATTTTTTGATTTTTGTTTACGCTTTCATAATTCTTAGTTTGTTGTTTATTTCTTCCTTTTCTTTTATTTTCGTATTAGTCTATTTTTTTTTGTTGTGCTTAATTGAAAGGTTTGACTTGTGGTGCATGACCCGCTCTTCCAACGAGCCCCTATTCGATTTTGATCCCGAGATAGAACGTGTTCTTCGGGATAGTAGACGACTTCGAGAAATGGCCCGCATTTTTAATCCTAATCCAAATGGGAACTTTCCCGATATGAATCTCCCGGAAAATAGGGAATGGTTACAAAATATACTCCAAGCTATGCAACCGGCACCTCCACCGCTTCTTCCATCGGTTCGTGGTAATCAACCACCCCGGGTACACACTACACCGGGACCCGTTGTCTTCCCGGACTTTGCTACTCCACATTTCCACATTCCTTCTCATATGTTCGGGATGGTTCAAGCAGAGCCTTTTTATGGTGACTCGAGAGACTCTCCTCACGACCACCTAGATCACTTTGAGAATGTGATCTCTACTATGCAATTCAACCCATGAGATCTAGATGCCATCCGCCTCCGATTATTTCACTTCTCCTTGAAAGATGAGGCGACTCTTTGGTAGAAGTCATCATCCCCACAATCAATTGGAACATGGGATGATCTAGTAGATGAGTTTCTCAACAAATTCTTCCCTCCATCAAAAATCAACGAGCTTAGAAGTGAGATCAAAGAGTTCAAACAAACAAGGAACGAGTCTTTAGCATCCTCATGGGCAAGGTACAAAGGTATGCTACGAAAGTGCCCCGATCACAATTATACCCTAGACGAGCAAGTGCAACATTTCTATAACGGAGTCCGATCTCGGATTCGACTCCGACTCAATGCGGAAGCCAGTGGTGACCTTTTGGGTCTTGATAGTAGGACACTAAGCTTGAGAAAATGGCTAGAGAGGATGAACTTTACCCCGAAGATGATGATGAGCTTCCTCCACCAAATCGAAGGGTTGTTTGGTTGCCCCGGAACTGGAGGTTGTAGATATAAATTTTGTTTGGAATCATAACTGGCACCAAATGAACTTTCATGTACCCGAAAACTTCACAAAGAGGCCAAACCCCGCGCAAAACGCACAACCGGACATTTATCAACCGCCGAGGCCTTCTTTCAACAACCAACAACCGAGGCCTCCTTTTAACAACCCACCTCTGAGGCAAGGAAATCTCAATGTACAAGGGCAAGGACAAGCACGACCTCCCACAATCGACAAGCGACTTGATGATCAGATAAAGAAATTGGATACGTCGATCAATGAACTTCGCAATATGATGAAGGATATGTTCATGGAAATGAAGGATATAAGGACACAAATGGGTCAAATATCCTCCGCGGTGAGTGGAAGAGCCCCGGGTACTCTACCAAGTGACACGGAGAAGAACCCTAAAGAATAGTGCCATGCCATTGCTTTGAGAAGTGGGAAACAAGTCAAAAGTATTCATGTTCGCATGCCCGCACCCGAGCGCGAAGTTCCTCACGCCCAGGCGCCGGTGACACTCAGCCCTGAAAATTTGCTTCACACACCCGCGCCTAGGCATGGTTCAGACGGCGCCCAGGCGCCAGATATGATACAGTAGGAAGAATCGCTTCTCACATCCGCGCCTGAGCGCCATCTTGACGGTGCCGAGGCGTCGACCATCTCGCGCCTGGGCGCCGATATCAGCGCCCAGGCACCACCTCCTATTTTATTCGGCCTCTAGTCCTTCGATTCCCACTCTGTCTCCTCCCATTGAGATTCGTCTACGCTTCCCAAATGCATAGAAGAAGAAAAAGAAGGAGATGGATTCGAGTTTTCTCCGTATTTTGTCTATTCTTCGTGAGGTGAGAATAAATATTCCTTTTGTGAACGCTATTTTGCAAATGCCAAACTATGTTAAGTTCTTCAAGGATATTCTATCTAACAAGCAAATGTGGGAGGAAAATGAAACTGTTTGTCTTACTACGGAATGCTCCGCCGTCTTACTCAACAAATTGCCAACAAAGCTTTAAGACCCTGGGAGTCTCACAATTCCGTGCACCATTGGGCCCTTAACATTCGAGAAGGTTCTATGTGACTCGGGCGCTAGTATCAACCTCCTCCCGTATTCTCTTTTTAAGAAGTTAGACCTAGGCAATCCAAAGCCGACATCAATGAGCCTCCAACTTGTCGATAGATCAATCAAGAGGCCGCAGGGGATAATAGAAGATGTTATTGTCCAAGTCGACAAATTCTATTTTCCGATCGATTTCGTGGTCCTTGATATGCAGGAAGATGTTGAGGTGCCCTTGATCCTAGGAAGACCATTCCTAGCCACCGGTAAGGTGGTAATTGACATTGCCAATGGTAAGTTAACTTTAAATGTGGGAGATGAAAAGGTCATGTTTGATGTTTATAAAGTTCTCAAGCATCCACTTGATTATGACTCTTGTTTACGTGTTGATACCTTTAACTCTTTGATTAGTGAGACTTTTCAGGCACACATGGTAGACGACCCACTCGAGACGTGCCTTTGGCAATCCATGGATGTTGATTCGGTAAGTGAGGGGCAATTGGCAACCGTGCTTAGTTTAGAGAAACATTCTCCTTATCGTGTAATAAGGATTGAAAAGCTAGAAAGATCACTCTCGGCCCCTCCTCGGCCTTCCATTGAAGAGGCCCCTACCCTTGAGCTTAAACTGTTACCTTTGCACTTGAAATATGTTTTCTTAAATGATAATAAAACATTGCCCTTAATCGTCTCATCTTCTTTGATAGGGGAACAAGAGGAACAACTCATGGGGGTGTTGAGGGCCAACAAGAAAGCTTTCGGGTGGACAATAGCGGACATTAAAGGCATTAGCCCGGCTATATGCATGCACATTTCAGTTTTTGGAATATCTTTCAATACATGTCTTGATCATTTGACTCGTGTTCTAAAGCGTTGTGAGGAAACCAATCTTGTCTTAAATTGGGAGAAGTGTCATTTCATGGTGCGGGAGGGGATTGTGCTAGCTCACAAAGTCTCTCATAGAGGGATTGAAGTAGACCAAGCCAGGATTGAGGTCATTGAGAAGCCTCCCCCTCCTACATCGGTTAAAGCCGTTAGAATTTCCTTGGGCATGCCGATTTCTATAAGCGGTTTATCTTGAATTTTTCTAAAATTGCGAAACCATTGTCTAACTTGCCTGTTAAAGATGCACCGTTTGATTTCAACTCTACTTGTATGCAGGCATTCCTCACTTTGAAGGAGCGATTGATATCCGCCCCCATCATGGCATCTCCCGATTGGATCTTACCCTTCGAGTTGATGTGTGATGCAAGTGACACCGCGGTTGGTGCGGTACTTGGCCAACAGAAGGAAAAGGTATTTCGAACCATCTATTATGCTAGTAAGACTCTAAATGATGCACAATTGAATTATGCAACCACGGAAAAATAGTTACTAACTATAGTGTTTGCGTTTGACAAATTCCATGCCTATCTCGTTTTGAACAAAGTAATTGTATACATCGATCACTCCGCACTAAAGTACTTGCTTGCCAAAAAGGATGCTAAACCTAGACTACTTAGGTGGATTCTACTACTTCAAGAATTTGACCTCGAAATCAAGGATAAGAAAGGAGTAGAGAATGTAGTCGCCGATCATTTGTCTAGGATAGAGACCCCCAATCCCGAACACTTGCATGATACACCAATTAGAGAAGAGTTTCCCGATCAGCACTTACTTGCTATATGTGATGACCCAACTCCTTGGTATGCAAATTTTGCTAATTATCTTGTCAAGGGAGTTTTTCCCCAGGATATTGCTTTCCATCAAAAGAAGAAATTCTTATTTGATGTGAAGCAATATTTGTGGGACGAACCATATCTATTTAAGATTTGTGCAGATGGCCTCATTCGAAGATGTGGTCCCGAGGAGGAAATAGCATCTGTTTTAGCTCATTGCCATGACATGTCGGTAGGTGGCCATTTTGGCCCTTCTAAAACAATGGCTAAGGTGCTTCAATCAGGTTTCTTTTGGCCCACACTCTCTAAAGATGCAGTTCTATATGTCTGATCTTGTGATAGGTGCCAACGAACGGGTAACATCTCTAAAAGACACGAAATGCCCTTAAATAGCATGCTTGAGTGTGAATTATTTGATGTTTGGGGTATTGATTTCATAGGACCTTTTCCTAGTTCTTGTTCTAATAAGTATATTCTTGTTGCGGTTGACTACGTCTCAAAATGGGTTGAAGCCAAGGCTTTACCCACTAACGATGCTCGGGTGGTTACTCAATTTTTAAGGAAAAGGATTTTCACTCGTTTTGGAACCCCTAGAGCTATCGCTAGTGACGGGGGCACCCATATTTGCAACAAGCAATTCGAACACTTATTGAACAAGTATGGGGTAAGGCATAAAATTTCAACTCCCTACCACCCTCATACGAGTGGGCAAGTGGAGGTGTGTAATAGGGAGATTAAACGCATTCTTGAAAAAATGGTCAATGCATCTAGGAAGGATTGGTCTCTTAAGCTAGATGACGCCTTATGGGCTTATAGGTCCGCGTTTAAAACCCCAATTGGCATGTCCCCATATCGCCTCATTTTTCTAAAAGCATGTCACCTACTGGTTGAGCTTGAGCATCGTGCCTTTTGGGCTATTAAATTTCTCAATTTTGACTTTACACTTGTAGGTACAAATCGATTGCTCCAATTGCATGAGCTCGAGGAATGGCGCCAACAAGCTTATGAGAATGCTAAACTTTATAAGGAACGAACAAAAGCGTG
Source organism: Buddleja alternifolia (assembly GCA_019426215.1). NCBI lineage: Eukaryota > Viridiplantae > Streptophyta > Magnoliopsida > Lamiales > Scrophulariaceae > Buddleja > Buddleja alternifolia. The sequence continues at coordinate 8,438,595 of CM033406.1, forward strand.
GCATGATAGGCACATTCTTCCCCGGAAGTTTCACGAGGGTGAGAGGGTTCTCCTATACAACTCTCGCCTTTGACTATTTCACGGGAAGTTCAAGTCGAGATGTTCAGGACCGTTTCTGGTATCTCATGTATATCCTTCGGGTGCCATCGATCTCACAATGGACAAGGGACAAACTTTCATGACAAATGCTTAAAGATTGAAACCTTATCTCGTGATTGATGGACCATGGGACAAGGTGTCCATCCGCCTCGGGGATCCTCCTGTTAGAGTTAGTTCCCGATGCACCAATTATTGGGTGCCATTCTTTGTAATAGTAACTCTAGAGTTGAACAATCGTTTTCTTACAAATAAAGTCAATCTCTTTTTTATGTGTGGCATGTCTTTATTCTTAAATTAGTTTTTACTTTGGCTTAGAATAAAGTCCCGAAGGATCACACATAGCTATGGGACATCATTGCACATTGGGTGTGGCAATGATGGAATATATCTCGAAGGCTGTGATCTTTAAACATTGTTCCAAGTCGTGAAAGGGTTCATCGAGATAAAGGGATATCGATGCAACCCAAAAAACTTGCTCATATGATGCATACTCTGGTAGAAGTGTATCTCGTTCCATAAATACTAGCACGGTGAAAGCCAATGTATATATGAGGGTTGCCATTGCGGTAATGGGCGAACTGAACAACCCCATGGAAGTTCCTAAAATGGATTCCCAGTCGAATGTGGAACTTCCAGTGGTCTTGTAGTATAAGAGTAATCCTTACGGACCTAAGATTCCATTGGATGTCTTATGCGTAACTGCGCATCTTCTTGATTTGTTACATGATCACTTTAGATGATCGAATATGGGCAAACTCAGACATGCACGCCTTACGTAGTAAGGCACGTGAGAATCAAGAGGACTCTATCTCTAACATTAGCCAGTCGGTTAATCTCCATTGGACTTGGTCCATAAGGATGTGTGTGGGCCAATGAGTGTGAGCACTCATGGTAGCCAAAGCTACTTCATAACTTTTACAGATGATTATTCACGGTATGGTTACTTATAGCTTATGAGACATAAATCTGAATCCTTTGAGAAGTTTAATGAGTTCAGAAATGAATTAGAGAAACAACTTGGTAGAAGTATTAAGGCTATTCGATCGGATCGAGGAGGAGAATACTTGTCTACCGAGTTTCTTAATTATCTTAGAGAGAATGGAATTCTCTCACAGTGGACACCGCCCGGCATGCCTCAACATAACGGGGTAGCCGAGCGTAGGAATCAAACATTGCTAGATATGGTCCGATCCATGATGGGTTTCACTAAAGTTCCTAAGTCCATGTGGGGCTTTGCTCTTGAAACGGCTGTCTATCTGTTGAATAGATAGCCTAGCAAGACGGTGCCCAATACCCCATATGAAAGTTGGTGTGGAAAGACGCCCTCATATAATCATTAGAGAATATGGGGGTGTCCAGCTTATGTAAAGCACTTAGTGGGAGACAAATTGGACCCCAAGTCCTCTTTGTGCTATTCTGTAGGATATCCAAAGGAAACTATTGGATATTACTTCTACAGCCCAACGGAACAAAAGGTTATTGTTTCGAGAAAAGCCAATTTCTTGGAGAGGGGTCACCTTCTAGATAGGAAAGGTGAGGTTGTAGAACTTGATGAGGTCCATGAGAATGGATCAAGTCAAGAGATACAAATTAACCCACCCGACACCAACGAGGCTACATCAGAGGCACCCACTGAAAACACACAACCTTTGAGGAGATCAAAGAGGATTCCAAAGGAGCCTGAAAGATGGATAGGCCTATTAAAATAAGAGGGCACTCAAGATCCTCCTCTAGACTCTGATCCGAAGAGTTTTAAGAGTGCAATGTCTGACATTGATTCGAGAAGATGGCTAGAGGTCATGACATCCGAAATGGACTCCATGTACTCCAACAAGGTATGGACCTTGGTTGACCCACCTGAGGGCATCATGCCCATTGGCTGTAAGTGGGTCTAAAAGCGAAAGCTTGGAGTCGATGGAGAGGTAGTCACCTATAAGGCTCACTTTGTGGAAAAAGGATTTACTCAAAGACAAGGGATTGACTATGAGGAAACCTTCTCGCCAGTGGCTATGCTGAAATCCATTAGGATTATGCTTGCAATATCTGCATATTTTGATTATGAAATATGGCAGATGGATGTAAAGACTACATTCCTCAATGGAGAAATTGAGGAAGAGATTTACATGCAACAGCCATAGGGCTTTACATCCAAAGGGAGCGAACACAAAGTGTGTCAACTCCAAAGGTCCATCTATGGACTTAAGCAAGCTTCTCGAAGTTGGAACAAACGTTTTGACACTGTCATACAAGAGTATGGATACGTTCAAAACGTTAAAGAGGCATGTGTGTATAAGAAAGACAGTGGGAGTGTAGTCACGTTCATCATACTTTATGTCGATGACATCCTACTAATTGGAAATGATACAGGGATGATGCAGTCAACTAAAGTATGGCTCTCTAATAAATTCTCCATGAAAGATATGGGAGAGGCGTCCTATATACTCGGTGTGAAGATCTATAGGGATAGATCGAATAGGATGCTAGGTCTCTCCCAATCTGCATATGTCGATCGCGTACTCAAAAGATTTGAAATGGAAGAGTCCAAGAAGGGATTCTTGCCAATAGGACATGGCATCACACTTTCCAAGTCTATGTGCCCAAAGACTGAGGAAGAAAGAGTGAAAATGTCCAAAACTCCCTATGCTTCTGCGATGGGTAGTATAATGTACGCGATGATATGCACAAAACTCGATGTAGCTTATGCATTGAATGTGTACAGCCGATATCAAGCGAATCCAGGCATGGCACACTGGAGTTCAGTGAAAACAATCCTTAAATATCTAAGGAGAACTAAGGAATTGTTCTTAATATACGGACGAGGAGAATTGGAATTAGAGGGGTTTACTGATTCGAGTTTCCAATCAGACAAAGATGACTCGAAGTCGGTCTCTGGGTTTGTATTTCTGCTTAATGGCGGAGCGGTTAGCTGGAAGAGTTCCAGGAAAGCAACCATAGCCGACTCCACCACTGAAGCAGAATTCATTGCAGCAAATGAGGCAGCAAAATAAGTTGTTTGGATGAGGAACTTCATCCAAGAATTGGGTGTCGTTCCATCCATTGGGGATCCTGCAATGGTATACTGTGACAACAATGGGGCTATTGCGCAACCAAAAGAGGCGAGGTCTCATCAGAAATCCAAACATGTTCTGAGGAAATTCCGATTGATATGAGAAATCATTGGAAGAGGTGATATATGTTATTTTTACACAAGTTTTACCCCTTTTATCAACTTAATTTTGATTGTTTCTTTAATAATTTGATCACATATGATGCTTTGAACCCGGTTTGCTTTGACTTTTCAGATTGGGTTAACAGCCGGAGGAAAGAGCAAGAACCGAAGGCAAAATGAAACAATTTTTGGAAATTTTCATGGCAACGCCGCGGCGTTCAACACGCGAACGCCGCGGCGTTCACAAGCAGCAGCCAACGCCGCGGCGTTCAAACAAGTGAACGCCGCGGCGTTCACAAGCAGCAGCCAACGCCGCGGCGTTCAAACAAGTGAACGCCGCGGCGTTCACAAGCAGTAGCCAACGCCGCGGCGTTCGAGGCGGCAGTGTTGGCCTATAAATACCTCTTTTAGCCATTTTTTACCCTAACTCACCTTAGATATCAGCAACCACACGAAAATAGAGAGAGAGAGAGCTTAGAAGAGAAAATTAAAGGTCAAAACATGGAGAATTCAACAAGGAATCCACATCTCTACAAGAATTAGGGAGTTTTTACATATTTGTTTCTTGAATTTGTTCAAATCTCCTATGACTTGTATGATTTATATTTGCACTTTTGACATGAATATGAGCTAAACTTGTTTGATTGAGGCCATGGATAGGCCATTTATGTTATTTTGATTGTTGATTTGTTGGTGTTTATTGGATTAATTTTGGTTTTAGCTATGTATTCAATATTTGATCTCAATGCTACATTTGCTTGATCACCAAGTGTTTGATAAAATGCCTAGGTTAGAGATCGAGAGATAATAACCTAGGGAAGATATAAACATTGAATACCCTATAGTTAAACCGACTAGAGATAGACTCGGTTTCTTTAGGTGGCTTTCCATTCACGTGGGGAATTCCTAGACCTTAAATGCATCCTCGTTAATCGGGTTTTCATATAGAGATATATAGGAAATCGTTACCAAGGTAGGGTTGCTATGCCAAGAGATTGGGTGGTACGTACGTTAGGGAATTTCGCCTTAGCTAAATCAATCTAATAATCCAATAGAACCTAAATCACAATCGAAATGCATAATCGGTTGAACCATGTGCCTTGATCGTTTCTCTCTATTGTTTCCTCCCTTTATTTGGTGTGACGTTGCCTTAGTTTATTTTCTAGTTTTATTAATTAGTTAATCAACCTTTCTATCGACCGATTTAACTTAGAATTGAGTAATATAGTAGTCTTGGTACTTAGATTATAGTTAGTCCCTGCGGATACGATAACCCCGGACTTAGAAATCCACTTTACTACTTACGCGACCTAGTTCTCTTGCTAGGATTTTGTCGTGTCAAGTTTTTGGCGCCGTTGCCGGGGACAACTATTTTTATCTAATATTGAGATTCCCTTATTCTTTCTGAGCTTAGATCATTTCTTTTATTTTTAATTTGTGTGTCTTTCTTTGTGCAAGGTTTGATCTCGGTTAGTGCATGACCCGTACTAGTCGAGTGGGACTAGCGGAGTTGGACCCTGAAATTGAACGAACGTTTACTCGAGGGGTAAGACTACAAAGAGAGGCTCAACGTTATCAAGCTACAATGGATCCAAATCTGAATCCTCCTCCTATTCACATAGATCCCGCTATCTTAGAAGAAGCGGTTCGTCGGGAGCTTGCAAATCTTCGTGTTCATCAAAACCAACCAGAGGCGCCTCCGCAACGCCCTTTGAGGGATTATATGATGCCAAACATCCAAGGAGCCGCAGGGCCAATCGTTTTACCACCGGTAGAGGCTAACACTTTTCAAATCCTGCCGGGGTATATCCAAATGATAGGAAACCAGGTTCAATTCTCCGGTTTACAACATGATGATCCTCACGCTCATATAGCCACATTCTCGGAGATTATCCATACTTTCAAGAACAATGGAGTCACCGACGACGCCATACGCTTACGGTTATTTCCATTCTCTCTCAAAGACAAGGCTAAACAGTGGTTCAACTCTTTGCCAACCGCCTCTATCCGTACTTGGGAACAAATGGTGGATAAATTTTTGTCTAAGTATTTTCCACCGGGTAAGACGGCAGCAATGAAAAATGAAATCACCAGCTTTCGTCAATATGAGGGGGAATCACTTTATGAGGCATGGGAGCGTTTTAAGGAACTTTTGAGGAAATGCCCACACCATGGGTTAGCCGTGCCCACACTTGTTCAAACTTTCTATTTGGGTTTGGGACCGAATCTCCGTACGAATTTAGATGCCGCCGCGGGAGGTACTATCATGAACAAGTCACCTGAGGAAGCTTGGGCATTAATTGAGCTCATGGCCGAGAACAACTATCAATGGCCAACCGAACGAATCACGTTGCCCAAGAAGCCCGCCGGATTGTATGAAATTGGGAATAGCTCCACAGTAGCTGTTCAATTGGAGGCCCTAAACAAAAGATTGGATTCCTTCGGACTCATGCAAGGTACGGTAAATCAAGTTAAATCCACTTGTGAAAATTGTGGAGGTGATCACACAAACTTTGAGTGCTTACAAGGAGATGTGTGTGGGACATCTAACTCGGTTGAAAGTGCTAACTTCATGGGAAATGCAAGTCGTCAACAGAATAATCCCTACTCGAACTCTTTTAATCCGGGATGGAGGAATCATCCAAATTTCTCATGGAGCCAAAATTCGAATATGGCGAGACCACAACCACCAGGTTTTCAGCAAAACCAAGGAGGTTTCCAACAACCTCCATTTCAAAGGCAAGGGGGGCTCCAACAACCACAACAAAGTGAGAAAAAGAATAATATGGAAGATGGGTGGCAAAAGTTCATGATGGAGGCAACACAAAAGTTTCAATATCAAGAAATGATGTCCAAGAAACAAGAAGCAAGTTTAAAAAATCAAGAAATTGCACTAAAAAACTTAGAAAATCAAATTGGGCAAATTGCCAACATGCTTTCTGGACGAACCCAAGGCACGTTACCAAGTGATACCGAGAAAAATCCAAAGGAACAAGTTCAAGCAGTTTCACTTCGTAGCGGAAAGAACCTCATTGATTCAAAATTGGGAGAGAAAATGGATGATACACCAGAACATTTGGATAAAACTAAGGCAACATCTAACTCCGGAAAGAACACCGAGACCTTATCCCCTGTTTCGGGACATTCCTCTACCGAACCCTCCGTGCCCAAACCAAGACCTCCATTTCCACTTGCATTACAAAAAGGAAAGTTAGATAAGCAATTTGCCAAGTTTCTTGATATATTTAAACAATTGCGTATTAACATTCCTCTTGTAGATGCTTTGTTGCAAATGCCGAGTTACGCTAAATATCTCAAGGATATCCTTTCTAACAAGAGAAAGTTGGAGGAACATGAAACTGTAGCCCTTACTGCAGAATGCTCGGCTATATTGCAAAACCGGATACCTCAAAAGCTTAAGGATCCCGGAAGCTTTACAATTCCTTGCACTATCGGTTCTATTTCTTTTTCTAAAGTTTTGTGTGATTCTGGTGCCAGTATTAATTTGTTGCCTTTGTCACTTTTCAGGAAATTAGGACTTGGCGAGCCCAAGCCTACCACTATTTCATTGCAACTCGCTGATAGGTCCATCAAGTACCCACGAGGAATAGTGGAAGATGTTTTAGTGAAAGTCGAAAAATTCATATTCCCAGTGGACTTTGTAGTTCTAGATATGGAGGAGGATGTCGAGCTACCACTCATTCTTGGTCGACCATTCCTCGCCACCGGACGAGCATTAATTGATATTGCCAATGGTCAATTAACTCTTAGAGTGGGAGATGAGCAAGTGACAATAAATGTGTATCATGCTATGCGAACACCATCTAATGATTCTACTTGTTTCCACATCGATGCATTTGATACCTTAATTTCTGAACACTTTCAGGGAAATCAATACGAAGATCAAGTGGAGGCATGTCTTGTGAATCCCATGGATGAGACCATGGAAAACAATAACTTGAGGGACGCTGTTGCTTTTCTCGAGGCAAATCCACCTTACAAACGAAGTTTTCGACCTCGTTTCGAAGTTCTGGATAGACCAATCACTTCATTACCAAAGCCCTCAATTGAAGAACCGCCACCTCTTGAGCTTAAACCTCTTCCTTCTCATCTCAAATATGCTTACTTACAAGATTCAGAATTTTTACCTGTTATAATCTCTTCATCTCTGACAGACATTATGGAGGAGAAGCTGCTTACGGTGTTGAAAGCCCATAAAAAGGCTTTTGGATGGAAAATAGCTGATATTAAAGGGATTTGCCCAACGGTATGTATGCATAAGATCCTCATGGAGGATGAGTATAAGCCCACCATTCAACCGCAAAGACGACTCAATCCAATGATGCAAGAAGTTGTTAAAAAGGAGGTAATTAAGCTACTCGATGCAGGTATTATCTATCCTATCTCCGATAGCAATTGGGTGAGTCCAACTCAAGTGGTCCCGAAGAAAGGAGGTATGACTGTTATTACCAATGCTAACAATGAATTAATTCCCACACGAACAGTTACCGGGTGGCGAGTATGCATTGATTATCGAAAATTAAATGAGGCCACCCGGAAAGACCACTTTCCCCTTCCCTTCATTGATCAAATGCTTGAGAGGTTAGCCGGGTATGAGTTTTATTGCTTCCTAGATGGCTACTCTGGCTATAATCAAATTGCCATCACACCTGAGGATCAAGAGAAAACCACTTTCACTTGTCCTTATGGCACATTTGCTTATAGGCGGATGCCATTTGGCCTATGTAATGCCCCTGCCACCTTTCAACGATGTATGATGGCTATTTTTCATGACATGGTCGAGGATTCCCTAGAAATTTTTATGGATGATTTTTCAGTTTTTGGAACTTCTTTCGATACATGTCTTAACCATTTAACACGTGTTCTAAAACGATGTGAAGAAACTAATCTTGTGTTAAATTGGGAAAAGTGTCATTTTATGGTTCAAGAAGGAATTGTGCTTGGCCACAAAATCTCTCACAAGGGGATTGAAGTGGATAAAGCTAAAATTGAGGTCATTGAAAAGCTTCCCCCACCCTCTTCGGTGAAAGCCGTCAGGAGTTTTCTGGGTCATGCAGGATTTTACAGGCGTTTCATTTTAAACTTTTCGAAAATTGCTAAACCATTATCTAATTTGTTGGTAAAAGATACACCGTTTAACTTTGATGATAAGTGTTTGCAGGCTTTTCACACGCTCAAGGAAAAATTAATTTCAGCGCCCATCATGGCACCTCCAGATTGGAACCTCCCATTTGAGCTTATGTGTGATGCTAGTGATTCAGCAGTTGGAGCTGTACTCGGACAAAGGAAAGATAAGGTATTCTACACCATTTATTATGCGAGTCGAACTTTAAATGATGCTCAGTTAAATTATGCCACGACGGAAAAGGAATTGCTAGCTATAGTTTTTGCATTTGATAAGTTTCATTCATACCTTGTCTTGAACAAAGTCATTGTTTACACTGATCATTCTGCACTTAAGTATCTACTTGCAAAGAAGGATGCCAAACCTCGCCTTATTAGATGGATTCTTCTTCTCCAAGAATTTGATCTAGAAATTAGGGATAAAAAGGGAGTTGAGAATGTGGTAGCTGACCATTTGTCTAGGATAGAAGCCCCTGTCTCCGATTCAATCATTGAAAAACCAATTGGGGAAGAGTTTCCGGATGAACAATTGTATACGGTGATTCATGGTGCTTTCCCCTGGTATGCTGATTTTGCAAATTATGTTGTCATGGGTGCACTTCCCCCTAATCTCACTTTTTATCAAAAGAAGAAATTTTTATCTGATGTCAAGCATTATTTTTGGGACGAGCCATTTTTGTTTAAGAATTGTGCAGATGGCATTATCAGGCGTTGTGTTCCGGTAGAAGAAATGACATCTATTATGAGCCATTGCCATGATGCAAGGTAGGTGGCCACTTTGGGCCTACTAAGACCGCCTCAAAAGTTCTCCAATCAGGTTTTTTCTGGCCCTCCCTATTTAAAGATGTGCATGCGTATGTATCTTCTTGTGATCAATGCCAAAGAACAGGGAATATTTCGAGGAAACATGAAATGCCGTTAAACAACATATTAGAATGCGAACTTTTTGATGTTTGGGGCATTGACTTTATGGGACCATTCCCTAGCTCATGCTCCAATAAATACATTCTAGTAGCGGTTGATTATGTGTCTAAATGGGTCGAAGCGGAGGCTTTACGTACGAATGATTCAAGGGTGGTAGTTAAATTTTTAAAAAAACACATTTTCACGCGTTTCGGTACCCCTCGAGCCATTATAAGTGATGGTGGCACTCATTTTTGCAACAAACAGTTTGATAATCTTTTGCAAAAATATGGTGTCACACATAAGATTTCCACACCGTACCACCCTCAAACGAGTGGTCAAGTTGAAGTGTCCAATCGGGAACTTAAACGCATCCTTGAGAAAACGGTAAATTCATCTCGAAAAGATTGGTCTCTTAAGTTAGATGATGCCCTGTGGGCATATCGAACTGCGTTTAAGACACCTATTGGCATGTCACCTTACCGACTTGTTTTTGGGAAAGCTTGCCACCTACCCGTTGAGCTAGAGCATAGGGCATTTTGGGCAATTAAATTGCTTAATTTTGATTTGCAAGATGTTGGCAACCACAGGTTGTTACAATTGAACGAGCTGGATGAGTTCCGACAGGAGGCCTATGAAAACGCAAAAATCTACAAGGAACGAACAAAACGCTGGCACGACAAGCGCATCACACCGAGGGAGTTTACCGAGGGCGAACAGGTCCTTTTATTCAATTCTCGCCTCCGACTTTTTCCCGGTAAACTACGCTCTAAATGGTCAGGACCTTTCACTGTCATGAAAGTTTACCCCTCCGGTGCGGTTGAAATTTCACACGAAACAAAGGGTTCATTCATTGTTAATGGCCACCGTTTGAAACACTATGAAGGAAATGGTTGTATGAGGGACCATGTGCACGTTACCCTCGCTGACCCACCACATTGATTGCACCTACGTCAAGCTAACGACTATAAACAAGCGCTTCTTGGGAGGCAACCCAAGTTCTTTTTTTTGTTTTATTTTATTTATTTTCCTTTCATTTCACTTTGTTTTTTTTTTTCTTCGTTTTGTTTCTGTTTAATATTTTTACGATGTGTTTTCATCGTGTTTGCAGGTTTTCCATTCATTCGCACAATTTCGACGCCAGCAGCCCTTTCCCTTTTTATAAAAAAAAAAAAAAAAACCGGGTTGACTCAACGCCGCGGCGTTCCAAACAAAGAACGCCGCGGCGTTCGCTACTGCACCCCAACGCCGCGGCGTTATAAATCGAACGCCGCGGCGTTCGATGCATATATGCCCAGCCGATTTTCCCCCTTTCCCCATTTCCCTTCAACTTTCTTTCTTATTTCCAAACCCTAACTCTTCCCCCCTTCCAAAAAATCCAAATTCCTCCCACATCACTCCATATCTCTCCAATTCCTCTTGAATCCACACTTCCCAACCGATTTATTACACTTCCCACCGATCAAAAATCACAATTTCGGCCGAAAATCCACATTCCCGACTCCACCACTGCCGCCGCCGGAATTGCACCGCCACCGCCGGAATTGTGCCGCCACCACCGGACTTTACCTTGCATTTTCATCTCTTTGGGTAACGTAATAGCTTCCTACATCACTTTGTGATAATTGTCTACCCATTTTGGATTAAGGTTCATATATTATTTGTGGTCAATTTTGGGGTGCAAATTAATTTTAAGTATTGAATTGTTGATGATATCGTGCATTTGGTTGGTAGTTGCGAGCATCATTCGGGTTGATTGAATTTTGTGGGTTTTCTTTTCTCGCTCGTTTTACATTTTCCATTCGTGAGCTTGTTGTGCTTGTGGAGTTGAGAAAAATTTGGTTGTGGGAGTGATTTGTTGAAGAAGTTTGGGGATACCGAGTTTGAAATCAGTCGTGTGGGTGACTAGAACGTTCTATCTTGGATACGTGTTGCCTAGTGTTAGGGGGTTGAAAATGAGCCCGCGACTTTCTAAGGGAAACAAAGGCAAGGCTAAAGTGAATACTTCTACTCCAGCGGATGACCCGCTGTATGATTGTGATAAATTTGTTAGCCTCGCCGCCTCTGTTTGTTTTTCCGAAAAATTGACAAAGAAGAATGTGGTGGATGAGCGAGCGTTGGATTGTTCGATTGAACCATTCAGGACGAATATTAGGAATCGAGGTTGGTTTGAGTTTGCTACGCAGCCCGGGGAGGCTATTATTCCTTTAGTCAAAGAATTTTATGCCAATGCCACCGGCAAGCCCGAAAACGTACACCGTTTAGTCTCTGTTCAGGTCAGGGGGCGCAATGTTACCATTTCTTCCACAAAAATCAATGAAGTACTTCACATCCCCATCCCTCGCCCGGATCAGTTTGAGACGTTTTTACAGGACATTGATTATGCTGCAATCCACTCTGCCCTTTGTTATCCAGAGTCTATTTGGACAGGTTTCAAGGACTCCCGTCCTATCTCAATCAAGGCATGTAACCTCAACACCACGGCCCGCACATGGTATTACTTTGTTTGCGCTCGCCTCATCCCGACCTTATCTTTGAGCACAGCTACTCGCGAGCGAGTCGAGGTTGTCTATGCTATTCATCATGGTCTCAACATCAACGTGGGCAAACTGATTAAGCAACAATTGATTCAGTCCATCATTGAGTGTTCTGGTGCCAAGAAGAATCTTTGTTTCCCCTCCCTCATCACCGCACTGTGCAAGAACGCCGGCGTCCAGTACTCGCCGATGGAGCATGTTGAGGTGCCGCGCCGGATTATTTCATACACACAGATTTGCCAAGTCGAGACTATAGCTGCTCGTTCTGGTCACCGGGCCTGCCGACCCACCGCCACATCATCCACCACCGCCCCCGCTCTGCCTGCTCCGCCACGTCGCAAAGCCCCACCGCGTGTTTCATCTTCTTCCGGTGTAGCGCCTGATGTCCCGCAGTGGGCAGTTGAGTTGGATCACAAGATGACACGAATTGATCAGAATATTCTTGCTGCGCGATGGGACGCACACCGCCGATGGCAGTTTATGGAGAGTGCTATTCGGGCTAATGCATTTAGCCCTTGGCCCGGCGTTTGGCCCGAGTTTCCCCAGTTTGATCCGCTTGCTCCACTACACCCTCCACCCCAGCCTCCAGAGCCCGCTGTCGTCCCTGAAAATGACGAGGAGGGTGAGGACGATGAGGATGATGAGACTGACGAGGACGAGACGGCGTCGGATGAGTAGTCGGATGTTGCCGTAGTTTGAGAGCTTTTCACTTTTTAATTATCTACTTTACTATGTTATGATTGGCTGTAACTCTTTCGTATTCGATGCTTGTACTGTTTCCTGTGGTTTTGTTTGCGTTTTCGTGTTTTTGCTTCTCTTTCATGCTCTTTTGTTCACTTTCATGCGTTGATGTGGGTCACTTGAGTTTTCCTTCCAGCAGGTTTTAATAATGATTTCACTCCGGGATCTGAGACGCCACCGTTCTCCCACCGTTCTCTAAATTTCAGGGATGTATCGCTTTTCCCTCTCCTATACTTACGTTTTGCAACATTGAGGACACTGTTTCATTTCAGTTTGGGGGTGGGCGTACATTTTTGCATGTTGCTCGTGTTTCTTTTGTTGAGTGTACCCTTACGTAAGAACAGAATGCATTCGAATATCTCTACTCTGTCGAAGTCAAAGTTCCTTGTCTGTGGTCAACATGTCATATATTGTGACTTGAAAGCCCTTTTTAGTCATGCTTATGCGAATTATTGCGGTTTTAAAACGTTGAACTTTCAATTTTTTTTTACTATGAAGTGTGCATTAATGTTGTGAAGTCACAAAATGATTTAGGCCATCTTTCATTTTTGTTAGCCTTACATTTTGGCCTTCTCTATATTGCATAATCTCTAGACCTTGACTTGAGCCGTATTGATAAGAATGGAGTGTGCTATGCACACTAGAAACCACCATTCGTCTTTCTTTCATAAGCCATGACAACCACCTTCTAGCCTAAAAGAAAAACAATGTCTTGCACCCAATCAAGAGAGTTTAGAACTTCATATCATTTGACTTGAATATGGGTAGTCACCTTGTTTTGATTTGAATGAATATGAGTTAGATAGTGATGTTTTGGCTATGTTGAGGTTTGAAGTATTATGTAAAAAAGGGGATGAAATGAAAACTTGAGCAATGGGCTAAATAGTCGAGAGAGAGATATATATAAAAAAAAAATGAAAAAAAAAAAAAATGTGCTCTCGACTAGGCTTGAATCTTGGCACTCAATTGGATCATTTGGCTTGGAATTTTGTGTACAACCCAATATGAAAAGAAACAAGTTTGGGGGTTGTAAGTTGAAAGGCAAAATAGAATGAAAAAGGGATAAGTGATAAGTTGTGAAAGTTTATATGGTTTATATGAGAATTTAGCTCGATGATTTTGAAGTCATAGGCTCTCTTGACTTAGTCACTTTATCCATATCTTCCGGTCCTAGCCATCACCTAGCCTTACATTACAAGCCGGAAAGACCTTTTGATTGTGACTTTTGCACTTTATACACACCGATGAGTTAACGAATATTGAATTGTTTCAATGTCTTTACTTTCCAGTTGATTTGCATAATCTTTTCTAAAGTTGTGCTCTTGACATGAATATGGATGTGGGAGTTCATGATTTAGGGATGGAAACTAAGATTTTGTGTGGTTTTTGAATTGTTGAATGTTCAAAGTTTTGGGTAACTATTCCAAAACTTCTCAGAAGGTATAATGCTTGTTATGGTGTGTATGATTTGGCAAATTAGCTTTTTAATCTTCATGTGTGCGCTTGATTCTATTTGATCGAGGACGATCAAAGCTAAGTTTGGGGGTAGTTGATATATGTTATTTTTACACAAGTTTTACCCCTTTTATCAACTTAATTTTGATTGTTTCTTTAATAATTTGATCACATATGATGCTTTGAACCCGGTTTGCTTTGACTTTTCAGATTGGGTTAACAGCCGGAGGAAAGAGCAAGAACCGAAGGCAAAATGAAACAATTTTTGGAAATTTTCATGGCAACGCCGCGGCGTTCAACACGCGAACGCCGCGGCGTTCACAAGCAGCAGCCAACGCCGCGGCGTTCAAACAAGTGAACGCCGCGGCGTTCACAAGCAGTAGCCAACGCCGCGGCGTTCGAGGCGGCAGTGTTGGCCTATAAATACCTCTTTTAGCCATTTTTTACCCTAACTCACCTTAGATATCAGCAACCACACGAAAATAGAGAGAGAGAGAGCTTAGAAGAGAAGATTAAAGGTCAAAACATGGAGAATTCAACAAGGAATCCACATCTCTACAAGAATTAGGGAGTTTTTACATATTTGTTTCTTGAATTTGTTCAAATCTCCTATGACTTGTATGATTTATATTTGCACTTTTGACATGAATATGAGCTAAACTTGTTTGATTGAGGCCATGGATAGGCCATTTATGTTATTTTGATTGTTGATTTGTTGGTGTTTATTGGATTAATTTTGGTTTTAGCTATGTATTCAATATTTGATCTCAATGCTACATTTGCTTGATCACCAAGTGTTTGATAAAATGCCTAGGTTAGAGATCGAGAGATAATAACCTAGGGAAGATATAAACATTGAATACCCTATAGTTAAACCGACTAGAGATAGACTCGGTTTCTTTAGGTGGCTTTCCATTCACGTGGGGAATTCCTAGACCTTAAATGCATCCTCGTTAATCGGGTTTTCATATAGAGATATATAGGAAATCGTTACCAAGGATAGGGTTGCTATGCCAAGAGATTGGGTGGTACGTACGTTAGGGAATTTTGCCTTAGCTAAATCAATCTAATAATCCAATAGAACCTAAATCACAATCGAAATGCATAATCGGTTGAACCATGTGCCTTGATCGTTTCTCTCTATTGTTTCCTCCCTTTATTTGGTGTGACGTTGCCTTAGTTTATTTTCTAGTTTTTATTAATTAGTTAATCAACCTTTCTATCGACCGATTTAACTTAGAATTGAGTAATATAGTAGTCTTGGTACTTAGATTATAGTAGTCCCTGCGGATACGATAACCCCGGACTTAGAAATCCACTTTACTACTTACGCGACCTAGTTCTCTTGCTAGGATTTTGTCGTGTCAAGAGGCGACGTGCGAATGGAGCACGTGGATACAGCGAACAACATAGCGGACCCACTCACCATACCCCTTAGCCAAAAAGTATTTGAAGGACATCTGGGAAGAATGGGCCATAAGTACATGGGCAATTGGCGCTAGGGCAAGTGGGAGATTGTTAGAGTTAGTGCCCGGCGCACCAATTATTGGGCGCCATTCTTTGTAATAGTAACTCTAGAGTTGAACAATCGTTTTCTTATAAATAAAGTCAATCTCTTTTTTATGTGTGGCATGTCTTTATTCTTAAATTAGTTTTTACTTTGGCTTAGAATAAAGTCCCGAAGGATCACACATAGCTATGGGACATCATTGCACATGGGTGTGGCAATGATGGAATATGTCTCGAAGGCTGTGATCTTTAAACATTGTTCCAAGTCGTGAAAGGGTTCATCGAGATAAAGGGATATCGATGCAACCCAAAAGACTTGCTCATATGATGCATACTCTGGTAGAAGTGTATCTCGTTCTGTAGATACTGGCACGATGAAAGCCAATGCATATATGATGGTTGCCATTGTGGTAATGGGCAAACTGAAAAACCCCATGGAAGTTCCTGAAATGGATTCCCGGTGGAATGTGAAACTTCCAGTGGTCTTGAGTAACCGCGCATGTTCTTGATTTGTTACATGATCACTTTAGATGATCGAATATGGGCAAACTCAGACATGCACATCTTACGTAGTAAGGCACGTGAGAATCAAGAGGAACCTATCTCTGACATTAGCCAGTCGGTTAATCTCCTATGGTTACATAGTGAATCGACTTAAGGAATCTTCGGCCAAAATATGATATCTAAAGAGGCGTAGGGTTTCCTCGTTTAGATAGTCGAAGTCGATTTCACATAATGTGAAAAACATAGTATTGAATTAATAGAGCTTCGACCTTAGCCAATGCTCTAGATTCAATCGGGAGATTAGATAGAGAGATCTTACTTATGCGAGGATCAAGATCGCAAAAGGCGTATCTTTACTTTCGTTTTATCTAGGTCTTCAGGACCCTATGCTAGGTGGGCAACCGCGATTTGTAAGTGCCGAGAATTAGCTTGGTGACTAATTTGAGACTTGATTAAATCAAAGGATTGATTTAATCTTGTACTTTCCATTTTAGGAAGGTACATTAGCACTGTGGGAAGGTGTACTTACTACTAGATAGAAACGAGCCTAAGGGGTCACACACTAATTCGAGAGAGTCACTGCTTGAATAGATGTGATTAATCAATTTCGAGGAAATTGAGGGAATTAGGAAAGTTTAGTACTTTCCTAATGTGGAATATAAATTAATTGATGGATTCAATTAATTTTACTCTTTTAATTAATCTTGTAGAATTAATTAAATTAATGGACCTAGTAGAGTCCAAGTATTTTATTTAATTGGGTGGAGCCCAAGTTAAATAAATAAATGTCGGAATTAGTTGGTTGGATTTAATTTGACTTGTATTCAATTGATGGGTTGAGCCTATAATTAAATTGAGAAGTCAAAATTAAATCCTAAAGTCCAATTAAATGGAGTTGACCGATTTGTGAGTGTAAATAAGGGAGGGGCGATTTTATGTGTGGTGGAAGAGGAAAAGATTTTTCCCCTCCTCCAAGTCTTCATAGGATAAGGATTACTAGAGAGTTTGGGAGAAAGGAAGTTTTCTTTTCCTAATAGGACTCTAGATAATCTTCACCTATAAATAATAGATAAAGAAGACTAAAAGGATGATGAAAAAAGTTGAAAAATCCGCCCCCTCTCTTAGACCTAAAATCAGCCACCTCTCTCCTCTTTCGAACAAGACGTCGTTCTATTCATGTGTTGAATTAAACGACTTAGAAAATATTCCTGCCTTTCACATAATCAAGCCTAATTTAAGATTAGAATCGTTTTGTTGTCTAGCACGCAAGGCAAGACGATTGGTGACTTGAACGAGGAGTGGATACATCTGAGAGGTGCGACGCTTGGAGCACTCTAAACCGGGAGATACAAAAAACGACGAACAATTTCTCACCCAAGGGAAATTGTGTGGATTTGCACCACAGGGTTGCTAAGATTCAAAGTACGAGGTGAAACGAAATTTTCGAAAGGTATAATTTCGTTTACCTCCTTATCAAATTTGATCGAACCAATTCCATATTCCTATTTTCGGGTGGCTGTACGTTTAATTTTGTAAAATTTTAATTTCCGCTGCCACGAGCCACCCGAGGGAAAGAGTCAACCCAACACCTCCATGATCTTATGTCTCAAGTTGAGCTACCGACTATAAACTAGCGCTTCTTGGGAGGCAACCCAAGCTCTCTTTTCATTCTCGTCTTTTCGTGTTTTTAGTTTAGTTTGCTTTGTTTTCTTTTGATTAATCTTTATTAGTTTGTGTTAATCGTTGTCGCTCTTTATTTGTTGCAAGAAATAGATTGAAATTTCAACCTATGAATCCACGCCTGGGTGCTTTTTTCCACCCCGCCTAGGCGCCCCGCGCCCTCAGTTGTCAATTCAGTTCGCAATACCACGCCCGAGCGCCGGTCACTCACACCTAGGCGCCGCGGAAACCCAGAAGTCCATTTCACTTCGCATCATGGCGCCTGAGCGCCCAAGTGTCACATTACCCGCGCTGAGGCGTTGACTGAACACCAAAGGCCAATATTTGCTTCGCACTACGGCGCCTGGGCGCCATCATGTGCACGCTAATCGCCGAACAGGTATTTATATTCAATTTCAGTCAAAGTTAGGTCAAAAAAATCATCATCTCTCCCTCTCTACACTCTATCTCGCCGAGCCACCTCATCTCCGCCCTAAAGCCACCGTCGGCCGCTGCCAGAACGGTCGAATTTCACCATTGATTCGCCGCGGGAACAACTACAGTCTCTCTCCTTGCATTTTGGGTCATGTCGCTGCCTTCGGATCTGTACATTTTCGATCCCAAGGTGAGTGAATAGCTTGGCCCCTTTTCTCATTTTTGAATATTGAAGCCATGCGGGGCTATATTTTGGGTCTAATATTCATGATTTGTGGCCTGATTTGTTGCTACTTGTTGGTGGTTTTGGGTTTGTGGTTGAATTTTGGATTGGTAGATAGTTGTGGGTTAGCCGATAATTTTGTTTTCAGATTGTTGTGCTGCGATTACAGCTTCCTTTTAGTTGAGCCATTGTTGGATTCGGTTGTGTGTTTTTGGGGTTGTTGTTTGATACCGTTCCGCCGCCGAAAATTCAAAAATGCCTAAGCAAACCGCGAAACAATCTAAGGGTAAAAAGAAGGTTGGGGAAGGGTTCTCCACCGCTCCCGAGCCCTTAACTGACCCACTTGATCCCCTTGCACTTCCCCGATCCTCAAACCCAAAAAAGGAACTAATTTGTAACGGGTTATACAATCGGGTTATTATCAAAGAAAGGTCTTTTGCTCCCAGTGCTAAGACTGCAGTGAAAACCCGTTTTGAGTTCCATCATCTGGACTATTTTTATGGCCCTTTAGAGGTTGTCCGACTCCCATGGATTCAAGAATTCTATAGTACCGGGGGTTACCTTTCCATCATAGACAAAGCGAGTTGGAAGGCACACACCATTGAGGTTCGGGATCGCAAGGTTAATTTTGATGACATTGCTCTTAGTGAGTGCCTCGGGATGGAGATTTGACACGCTAAAAGCTAACGTGCTATGATAGCAAGTGCACTAGTCGTGTGTAGTAATAAGTGTGGACGAAAAGTCCGGGTTGTCGAACCACGGAGACTTGAATTCTAGTTTATGATTTTATACAAAAAAACAACCACAATAAAAGTAACTTAAATGTAAAAACGTGTACCATAAGAACAAGGTTATGCAAATGAATTAAAACCAATTATAAAGGGAGACTAAGACACATGTTAGGTCCAAATTGATCAAATATACTTATAAAGGCTCTTGTTGTAAAATTACTCTTATATTGTTATGGTGAAAACTCCTAAGGTAGAGAATAACCGATGTCTCGCGTATAAACTCCTATACTTAGATCGTGATTTCCCAAATATCCCTATCCGAAAATCTAATCACTAAACATGCATTAATGTACTAGAGTTCACTCGATTTGAATCGAACGACTTCACCCGGGAATCTTTACCTATGTCTAGGGCAATTCCTCATTAGTTGCGGGTCATGATGTGAATTTCTTGCACCCTAAGTCAATTTTCTCCCGAAATATTAACCTAGGCATAAGATTCTAACATATAGTGATCAAGTATATGCAAGATAGACAAAAACACAATTCACATCACATAACAATATAAGAACAACCTCAACAATCATCTATTGTAAGCATATATCACAATTTAGCCTTACATGGCCCTAGTCTTACGAATTTAGTTCATAATTGAAAGCATAAAAGACATAAGAGGAATATTCATAGACATAAATGAAATGAAAAGCTCTTAAAAACTCCCTAAATGGTGAATGATGATGGATCTTGAAGTTGAGCCTTCAATCCCCAAGCTCTTTTCCTTCCTCTAGTTTTCCCCTCCAAGAGTGATGAAGAATGGTGATGAATGGTGGAGAAATTAGATTAGGGGCTGCCCCCCTCTCCTCCAAAAATCTGAAATTGATAGTGAATGATGAAGAGTATGGGTTCCCCCTCCTTTTATAGCCAAAATTCCACTAAAGTATGCATTAAGAATTCCCATTAAAGTTCCCCAATGAGAATTCCACCTAAGGTGATGCTTAAAGTATGGCTTTTAAGATTCCAACCAGCTAAAAAAATGCTGAACTTTCGGCCCTTAAGAATTCCTCCAAGCATAACCATGTGAAAACTTCAACAAAACACATGCATGCTGCCATTTTCTTGCTTTCCAGCGCAGTCTTAGTCTTTTCCTCATATAATTCTCCACAGATCTCCAAATTGGATGATTCAAGTCCCCATGTGCAGCTAAACCATATATCTACAACTTTCCAGAAGGACATTTTGTCCAATTCGGTCGATAAGTATACCTAAATTACGTTTCAACATGGAGGTTGTTTCTGATTTGGCGCCCATAAAGTAAATCTACCAAGAAACACACTTATGACAACCCCTCAACACATGTGCTGAATTATGGCCAAAAGTGATTCTTACCCATCATATAATGCTGGAATTTAGGCTGAAAAGGAGTAACATTTGGACTATCCACGCCTAGGCATGACTAGGAGGGCGCTGGGGCGTATCCTGGCACGTGTACTTCTCTGTTCGGCGCAACAATTGTAGTTCCTTCATAACTCTCTCCACAGACCTCCGATTTGGATAATTCAAGTTGCCAAGTGAAGCTAACACATAGATAAACAACTTTGTTGAAGGAAACGTCCTCAAATTCGAACTCAAAATATGCATAAATTCTGTATTTGCGTGCGTTATTCCTCTATTGTAGTGATTTTTCACCTTTACTCGATAAGCACACAAATTAAACGCAAATGTGGTATAAATCATGCATAAACCAATATAAATCCAATAAATATGAGTCTCTAAAACATGTAAATTCACACCCTATCAACACCCCCAAACTTACCCATTGATCGTCCTCGAGCAATGAGAGCTATAAGACAAGATCAACATCATTCAAAGGGAGAAAACAAAACAACTAACTAACTCACTTTCGTGGAGTAAACGATTGCACTTAGCGGGTGCAACAAGCCTTTAAACCCTTGAGTTACCTCAAAGGACGAGTTATAGTCTCGTGAGGGTTTGCATACGATATACCCACAAAATCTAACAAATTTTCAATCCCAACCAAATCGACACATCTCAATATGATCAACAAGAATGAATGGCATAAAATCAACCTTTTAAAGTTCACAAATATATATATACATATCAACTACTTTTGCTCATGTGACACCAATACTTGAAACGACTCCCTAGGGTGTAGTGAAAAATAAATCTAGGGTATTATAGTCGAGAGGCATCCTTACCAAATTTTGGACATTAATCCCATATCTATCAACTTTCGATCAAACGCAAAGCATAAGAATTATAGAAAATCTCATTGCCATTTAAATTTCATTATCTCAAACATTCAACTTTCAATTCATATGAAATTTCTATTTAAACTTCATTAGGCTAGATCATGTGCAATGTTTTATTCCATTAGGCTTTCTATGACACCCATGTAGCAAGCTTTAGACCAATGACTCCCAAACTAGATAGTTTTGGGGCATTAAGTGTAGAGACACTCCTAAGGGTTTAATCACTCGAGTGTCAAAGGCCACGAAATAAAACTAGATCTTTTAACCAATTCACTTCTTTTTGGCTTGAGCAAAGCTCAAATTGGCATAATAGTACAGTATGTAGGCATGAAACGTTTCACCTCCGGTACGTATTAGCCTGACCACTTTTGGTCATACCAAAATTCATCCTTTCAATTCATTGTTTAGCATATAAAATTACTACTTAACTTATAACCTTATGAGAAATCTAAGTTAATATTTCCGGGAAAAACTCCTTAAGTGTCTCAAGATGGTTATCCTCTCAACTCCTCTACCCTCGATTCATTGTGCAATGTGAATCATCTAAAGAATCAATCCTAGTCTAGTGTCTCCACGAGCAATTTCCCATTAAATTCAAATTAGTTCAAGAATTCATGCCATTTTTCCAAGTTAATCAATTTCAATGCATCAATTGGAAAGAAAATACATATAATTTTTTTATATATACATATGCTTGATTTTTCTCAAAAAGTTAGCACAAAACACATGCAATAGCAACGATTCCCCCAAACTTGAGCTAAAAACAAGATTACATGACAAATAAAATCAATAAGCACTACTCATACCACCCCCAAACTTAAACTTAACATTGCTCTCGATGTTGACTCAATCATACATACTCAAAAGGGGGTAAACGAGGGTACTTACAACAAGGGTGCTAAAAAGCAAACCTTACTCACGTGGAATCCATTTCCAAGCTCAAATTCGTAACAAAAGATCTTCCAAAGCAAAACTCGGCTACTACATGTCATGTACTCACAATACAAACTATCAAGATTCAAAGAGAAGTATGCCAAAAGTGCATACTTGAACATAACAAAAAGAAACAAACTAAACAAGACAAAAATGAAAGCAAGAAGAAAAGAAAACTTACAAACTTGGGTTGCCTCCCAAGAAGCGCTCTTTTAAAGTCATTAGCTTGACTTTACGCTCCTTGAGGTTCAAATAGGTGGGCCATTCAAAATGACAATATCCTTGTCATTTCTCCTTTCTTTCTCATGTTTCACTCGCGTCCACTCATAACTCGGTGTTTTGAGATTAGCCCTCCGTGCCGGATTTGTCTTATCGATCTCATGAACACGTTTATGTGGTGGAATGTACTTCATGCATAAATCCTCCTCTCTCACCTTTTCTTGGTTCTCATTGGGGACCTCATTCTCCAACTCAAGAGTGCCCTTAGTTTTGCCACTTGCACATTTTTCATCAAGTAAAGTGTTAATAGCATTGACATTTAAGCAAGTAAGATCATCCATGGATGGTTTCATGTTTGTATAAGCATCGAATATCACCTTTTCATCTCTTACCCTCAATGTCAACTTACCTTTTCCCACGTCAATCTTGGCATTGCTAGTGGCTAGGAAAGGTCTTCCTAGGATCAAGGGAACATCAATGTCGTTATCCATCTCGAGAACCACAAAATCGACCGGGAAATATAATTTGTCAATTTGGACAATAACATCTTCAATTATCCCCTTTGGCCTCTTGATTGATCTATCCGCGAGTTGGAGGCTCATTGCAGTTGGTTTAGGATTGCCAAGGCCCAACTTCCTAAAAAGAGAATACGGAAGGAGGTTGATGCTAGCTCCCGAATCACAAATAACCTTGTCGAATGATAAGGGCCCAATAGTGCAAGGAATCGTAAGACTCCCGGGATCTTGAAGCTTTGTTGGCAATGTGTTGAGCAATATAGGCAAGATTCGGGGGAAACTCGGATCCATCTCCTTCTGTTTCTTTTTATATCCATTGGGAAAGGGGAGGCGTACCTCGATGGGTGGATGCATTGGAGTCGAAGAGCCGAATTCGGAAGAACCAGGACGTGGCACCTGGGCGCAGCAATTGGCGCCTGGGCGTGGCTGTCTGGGCGCTCGGGCGCCGATGTGCGAACAGCATCATTTGCTACATGTTTGCCACTTCTCAAGGTAATTGCATAGCATTGCTCTTTCGGGTTCTTTTCCGTGTCACTTGGTAAAGTTCCCGGGGCTCTCTCGCTGATCGCCCTTGCCATTTGACCCATTTGTGTCTTCATATCCTTCATCTCCATCATCAAATCCTTCATCATACTACGGAGTTCGTTGATTGCTGTATCTGATTTCTTTATTTCCTCATCGAGACGTTCATCGGTTGTGGGAGGCCTAACTTGCCTTTGTACATGAGGATTGCCTTGCCTTTGAGCTTGATTGTTGTTGAATGAAGGCCTTGGTGCTTGATAGATACCGGTATGAGCGTTTTGTGCCGGATTTGGCCTTCTTGGAAAATTTTCGGGCACATGAAAATTCAATTGAGGTCGATTGGCATTTCCAACATAGTTAACATTGCCAACCATTGTTTCCAAAGCAACTTCTTCTTGAACACAACCAATTTTTCTGGTGGGTGTGACTTCTTCATCATCGGGATAGAGTTCATCTTCCCGGGCTAATTGCTCAATCTTGTCCCACACACTTTGGCAATCGAGCCCAAGGAGATCACCACCGGCGCCGGCATTGAGCCTATTTCGGATGCGCGATCGGACTCCATCATGGAATCGTAGTACTTGCTCGCTCAACTTTAGGTTGTGATCCGGGCATTTTCGGAGCATGCTTTTATATCTAGCCCATGCCTCGGCTAAGGACTCATGATTCCCTTGCTTAAACTCTTTAATATTGCTCCTTAGCTCGTTGATTTTGGAGGGTGGAAAGAATTTGCTCAAAAAGGCATCAACCAATTGTCCCCATGTTGTGATGGATTGGGGTGGTAGAGACTTGTACCACATGGTCGCCCTTTCCTTTAATGAGAAGTGGAAGACTCTTAGACGAATTGCATCAAGATCCCGTGGATGAAATTGGGTAGTCATGAGAGTGTCGTCTAAAGTCTCCAAATGCTCATGAGGTGATTCATGGGGCTCTCCATAGAAGGGTTCGCTTTGCACCATGCTAAAGATGTGTGATGGAATGTGATAATTTGGTGCATAGAAATTTGGAAAGATCATGGGTCCCGGTATGGTGTGGACCCTTGGAGGTAGACTTTCCCAGACCGATGGAAGTCTTTGAGGAGGTGCCGGTTGCATAGCTTGGAAAAGATTTTGCAGTCATTCCCTATTTTCCGGAAGATTGATGTCGGGAAAATTCCCATTTGGATTTAGATTGTCGGCCATTTCTCGAGCTTGTCTACTAGATCGAAGAACACGCTCTATCTCCGGCTCAAAATTGTATAGAGGCTCGTTAGAAGAGCGGGTCATGCACCACAAATTACACCTAACAAATAAGCACAAGAAAAAAAAATTAGAATAATAAAATAAAAGAAAGGTTAGAAATAAACGAAAAACTAAGAATTATGAAAATTTAAACAAAAAAAATCAAAAACTAAAATGAAAAAGTCCCCGGCAACGGCGCCAAAAACTTGACACGCTAAAAGCTAACGTGCTATGATAGCAAGTGCACTAGTCGTGTGTAGTAATAAGTGTGGACGAAAAGTCCGGGTTGTCGAACCACGGAGACTTGAATTCTAGTTTATGATTTTATACAAAAAAACAACCACAATAAAAGTAACTTAAATGTAAAAACGTGTACAATAAGAACAAGGTTATGCAAATGAATTAAAACCAATTATAAAGGGAGACTAAGGCACATGTTAGGTCCAAATTGATCAAATATACTTATAAAGGCTCTTGTTGTAAAATTACTCTTATATTGTTATGGTGAAAACTCCTAAGGTAGAGAATAACCGATGTCTCGCGTATAAACTCCTATACTTAGATCGTGATTTCCCAAATATCCCTATCCGAAAATCTAACCACTAAACATGCATTAATGTACTAGAGTTCACTCGATTTGAATCGAACGACTTCACCCGGGAATCTTTACCTATGTCTAGGGCAATTCCTCATTAGTTGCGGGTCATGATGTGAATTTCTTGCACCCTAAGTCAATTTTCTCCCGAAATATTAACCTAGGCATAAGATTCTAACATATAGTGATCAAGTATATGCAAGATAGACAAAAACACAATTCACATCACATAACAATATAAGAACAACCTCAACAATCATCTATTGTAAGCATATATCACAATTTAGCCTTACATGGCCCTAGTCTTACGAATTTAGTTCATAATTGAAAACATAAAAGACATAAGAGGAATATTCATAGACATAAATGAAATGAAAAGCTCTTAAAAACTCCCTAAATGGTGAATGATGATGGATCTTGAAGTTGAGCCTTCAATCCCCAAGCTCTTTTCCTTCCTCTAGTTTTCCCCTCCAAGAGTGATGAAGAATGGTGATGAATGGTGGAGAAATTAGATTAGGGGCTGCCCCCCTCTCCTCCAAAAATCTGAAATTGATAGTGAATGATGAAGAGTATGGGTTCCCCCTCCTTTTATAGCCAAAATTCCACTAAAGTATGCATTAAGAATTCCCATTAAAGTTCCCCAATGAGAATTCCACCTAAGGTGATGCTTAAAGTATGGCTTTTAAGATTCCAACCAGCTAAAAAAATGCTGAACTTTCGGCCCTTAAGAATTCCTGCAAGCATAACCATGTGAAAACTTCAACAAAACACATGCATGCTGCCATTTTCTTGCTTTCCAGCGCAGTCTTAGTCTTTTCCTCATAAAATTCTCCACAGATCTCCAAATTGGATGATTCAAGTCCCCATGTGCAGCTAAACCATATATCTACAACTTTCCAGAAGGACATTTTGTCCAATTCGGTCGAGAAGTATACCGAAATTACGTTTCAACATGGAGGTTGTTTCTGATTTGGCGCCCATAAAGTAAATCTACCAAGAAACACACTTATGACAACCCCTCAACACATGTGCTGAATTATGGCCAAAAGTGATTCTTAACCATCATATAATTCTGTAATTTAGGCTGAAAAGGAGTAACATTTGGACTATCCACGCCTAGGCATGACTAGGAGGGCGCTGGGGCGTATCCTGGCACGTGTACTTCTCTGTTCGGCGCAACAATTGTATTTTCTTCATAACTCTCTCCACAGACCTCCGATTTGGATAATTCAAGTTGCCAAGTGAATCTAACACAGAGATAAACAACTTTGTTGAAGGAGACGTCCTCAAATTCGAACTCAAAATATGCATAAATTCTGTATTTGCGTGCGTTATTCCTCTATTGTAGTGATTTTTCACCTTTACTCGATAAGCACACAAATTAAACGCAAATGTGGTATAAATCATGCATAAACCAATATAAATCCAATAAATATGAGGCTCTAAAACATGTAAATTCACACCCTATCAAGATTCCCCAGACTTGTGGGTATCGTGATCTCTACAAGCTAGATGGGACTTACACTGTTTCACTTGACGAGGTCCTTGGGGTCATTGCTATTGAGGGTACGACTTGGACCGAAGGGGACTCATACTTACCATGTCGTATCTTGCTCCCCGAGGCAGCTATTTGGCTTGACTTCATTCGTTTGAAGCTCCTCCCGAGCTCCAACAAATCGGAGTTGAACAAGGATCGAGCATTGCTCAAATTCTCTATCATGACAGAGCGCCCGATTAACTTTGTGGGGTTAATTCACCGGACTTTATTAGGGTATATCAAGAGGATATGCATCGAGTTCATTCCAGTGGTTAACCCGACACAGGCTAAGAGGAAACGAGGGGAGTCAGCTAATCCAAAGAAGAACCCGTTTATTTTCTCGTCTCTCATTTCGGCCTTGTGTTTGAC
This sequence comes from Buddleja alternifolia, assembly GCA_019426215.1. NCBI lineage: Eukaryota > Viridiplantae > Streptophyta > Magnoliopsida > Lamiales > Scrophulariaceae > Buddleja > Buddleja alternifolia. The sequence goes on from CM033406.1 coordinate 8,465,884, forward strand.
CGGCGGTGTCAGGGCTTTTCGGAGCGAGACTACAGACCCCGCCGGCACACCTCTTCCCTTCTCGGATGCCCCAACTTCAGCCCGTCCACCTATTTCTCCGAGAGCTCGTCTGGCTCATGGCACCGGATCCAGCCACACTACATCGTCTGATGTGGAGACCCTTCGGACTGATCTACAGCAGTTGAGGACAAATATACATTCGATGATGAGTGAGGGGTGTGCCTATGTCCGTAAACTATTTCTAGAGTAGGACGCCTTCTTGGGTCGTGGGCCATTTGACTATTCAGCGCCCCCACATTTTCTGCACTCTTTCACTCCTCCTCCGAAGGATATGATCGGTGCTGGTGCTATAGTCATTGGGGGTGATTCAGCTGAGGCCGAGGGAGGCACAGATGATATGCTCGATATGGATGATATTATAGGTGGAAATGAGGATGAGGGTGGCCATGAGCCGAGAGATGATGATTTTGTGGACCGTTTTATCCATAAGGATGATTAGCTTTGTTGTTTAGTCTATTTCTTATTTTCTTTTGTCGGTTATTATTTATTTTTCGTTATTTAGATTTTGGTATTGTGGGATTTATGGATATTTCTTTGTGTTTATTTGTCATCCATGTTATATCGTAGTTGCATGCTCCCTCCGTTTAGCTCTTGTGTTTTGTTGTTTGTTTGTTTTCGTTTCTCGCTTCTATTCATTAATTGACGTCTTGTCTGGATAGCCTATGTTTGATGTGTAGTGTTAATATCTTGGCTTCCCCCGTGGTTGCCACTCTTGGACTCAATTGCCTTAGTGGACTCGGGTTTTCTTTTCAGCAACCCTATGGTGATGTGTACTTTACTCTTTTCTTTTTCGAACATTGGGGACAATGTTCATGTTAAGTTTCGGGGGGGGGGGTATACTAGATCCATTGTAGTCGTGTTTATCCGTCTTTTAGATATTTCGGTCCAAGTTTGGGGGGGTGGTACCTCTACATGTGAAACTTGTGCATTTTTTGAAAAAAAATTGGATAGAATTTCAACCCTTCACTCGATGCATTGAGAATGGTTAAGTTGGATACATGTCATGTTTTCTCTATCAATATGGATTTTAATGACTATACACATCATTTCCTTGCTTGTGGGATCCCAAACGAGACTAGATTGTCCTTAAGATAATTCACATACGCACATAAATCGAGGGTAGAGGAGTTGAGTGGACAACTATTTTGAAACACTTAAAAGCTTGATCCCGGAATATCAATCTAGAATTTTCACATGTGTTATGAGTTGAGAATGTTAACTTTGTATGCTTGACAAGAATAAAAGAGGTTGAACATTGGTATGACTGCAAAAGTCAAGCTTAATAGATACCGGGGGCGAAGAGCAACATGCCTAGAATACTGTACTATTATGCTAATTTGAGCTAAGCTCAAGCCAATGCAAGTGTTAAATAAATAAGGACCTAGTTTGGTTTTATTCCTTTGACACTCGAGCGATTAAGCCCGTAGGAGTGTCTCTACACTTAACTTTAGTCTCCTTCATCTCTTATTTATAGGTGGAGATTACCTAGAGTCCAATTAGGAAAAGGAAACTTCCTTTATCCCAAACTCTCTAGTAATCCTCATCCTATGAAGACTTGGAGGAGGGGAAAACTGTTTTTCTCCTCCACCACATAAAAACCCCCCCCTCCCTCATTTTTCTCATAAAATCGGTCAGCACAAGTCAATTGGATTCTAGGATTTAATTTTGACTTCTCAATTTAATTATAGGTTCAACCCATCAATTAAATATAAGTCAAATTAAATTCAACCAATTAGTTCCAACATTTATTTATTTAACTTGGGCTCTACCCAATTAAATAAAATACATGGACTCTACTAGGTCCATTAATGTAATTAATTCTACAAGATTAATTAAAAGAGTAATCCTTCAATTAATTTATATTCCATATTAGGAAAGTACTACACTTTCCTAATTCCCTCAATTTCCTCGAAATTGATTAATCACATCTATTCAAGCAGTGACTCTCTCGAGTTAGTGTGTGACCCCTTAGGCTCGTTTCTATCTAGGAGTAAGTACACCTTCCCACAGTGCTAGTGTACTTTCCTAAAATGGAAAGTACTAGATTAAATCAATCTTTTGATTTAATCAAGCCTCGAATTAATCACCAAGCTAATTCTCTACACTTACAAATTGCGGTTGCCCACCTAACATAGGGTCCCGAAGACCTAGATAAAACGAAAGTAAAGATATGCGTTTTGCGATCTTGATCCTCGCATAAGTAAGATCACTCTATCTAATCTCCCGATTGAATCGAGAGCAGTGGCTAAGGTCGAAGCTCTATTAATTCAATACTATGTTTACCACGTTATGTGAAATCGAATTCGACTATCTAAACGAGGAAAGCCTACGCCTCTTTAGATATCATACTTCGGCCGAAGATTCCTTAAGTCGATTCACTATGTAACCATAGGAGATTAACCGACTGGCTAATGTCAGAGATAGATTCCTTTCGATTCTCACGTGCCTTACTACGCAGGACATACATGTCTGAGTTTGCCCATATTCGATCATCTAAAGTGATCATGTAACAAATCAAGAACATGCGCGGTTACGCATAAGACATCAAATGGAATCTTAGGTCCATAAGGATTACTCTTATACTACAAGACCACTGGAAGTTCCACATTCGACTAGGAATCCATTTTAGGAACTTCCATGGGGTTGTTCAGTTCGCCCATTACCACAATGGCAACCCTCATATATGCTTTGGCTTTCACCGTGCCAGTATCTATGGAACGAGATACACTTCTGCCAGAGTATGCATCATATGAGCAAGTCTTTTGGGTTGCATCGATATCCCTTTATCTCGATGAACCCTTTTACGACTTGGAACAATGTTTAAAGATCACAGCCTTTGAGACAAATTCCATCATTGCCACACCCAATGTGCAATGATGTCCCATAGCTTTGTGTGATCCTTCGGGACTTTATTCTAAGCCAAAGTAAAAAGTAATTTAACAATAAAGGCATGCCACACATATAAAAGAGATTGACTTTATTTATATGAAAACGATTGTTCAATTCTAGAGTTACTATTATATAGAATGGCGCCCAATAATTGACGCGCCGGGCACTAACTCTAACATAAGGCTCCTGCCCTCTTTCACTTGTTCCTTCCGCTCTCTCCGTGCTTCGCTTTCCCATCCTTCGGAGTCAACGACAGCTCGGGCATCTTGTTGGCAGCATTCCGAGTCCACCCAACAGTGGTCTCGAGGCCAAGGTTTAACATGGCTCAGATTCTTTTCATGTTTATATGCTTTAAAATTAGTTTTATTGCATATTGGAATTGGTTGGATTTTCTGTTTAATTCTTGGATTCGTTGATTTGGTATTAATTTGAAAAGTCGAAGGGCTGCGTTTTTATGATTTTAATAAAAAAAAAAAAAGGGAATGTAATCATCGCGGCAGTGCTGTAGGAACAGCGCCGCTCCGAGGCGGCACGTGCGCAGGCAACACGGGCGCTGCACACACTTGTCACCGCGCGCGCGTCGCTGTCACGGCGACGGCGCGAAAGGAGAAAAATTTGGGCCGCCTTATGTTTTGACTAAGGGGTCAAAATGTAATTTTCCCAATTTCCAAATGTTTTTTGTAATTATTGCGTTTTAAGCTTTGGGTCATTTTAGCAATTAAATTAAAAGCCCAACCCTAATTTGTGATTTTGTAAAATTAAATTTCGAATCTCAAATTAAAATTATTTAAGTTTATTCTAAAATTTGATTTTAAAAAAAGGGAAACGTTTTATTTAATTTTGAGAATTGAAATAAGATGGAATTTTGTTAATTTTTCAGAATTGAATAAAATTGAGATTTTGAAAATCTTTTTAGATTAATTGGAAAAGTATCACTTTTTCATGGAAGTTTCTAAAATTGGTTTTTAGAAATGAGAGTCTTTGGATCCATTAGTTAATTAGATCATCTTTAATTAAAAACAGTGAATATTAATTAATATTGGCTTGATAGCATGTTTATGTGATTATGTGGTGATCCGGGTTGAGCCATAGACTAGTCGTTATTATGATTTGAGTTTAAATTCTTCGAGCGATTTGCTGTTCTAGGTCTTTACAATCTTAAGCGTCTTCAAATTTAGTCTTGAGTATATTCGTCGACCAGCGATCAACATGACAAAATTTGACGAGAAGCATTTCAACTTTACTGGCCATTCTAAAGAGTCCTTTTATCCTTTGCGCCAGAATAGAGTTGTCATCAAGAATTCCCATTGGTTGATTGGTCAAAGAATCCAGACGAAGAAATTCTTAACCGGATTGGATGCTCTGTCTGTCCCAAAGTTGTTCATTCTCCTCAGAACGCTCTATCCCCCAAACCTCTTAGACTGTGGAAAGGAAAAGGACCAGTGGTTGCTGAGCGTCCCAATCCTATCAACTCGTGGATAGAAGATGAAGCCTGAGAATATCTTGCAAGATTATGGGCTGAGGATTATGATGAAGAAATTGAACCCTTTGACAAGTTTCTTGCAGCTAGAAAAGAACAGAAGAAAGCTGACAAGCTTGGTAAGCGATGGATGATGGATACCGCCAGATAGGCTGAAGAGTTTGTTTTACATTTCTACACCCTTGAAGAACTTGTGAGATATCCATTTCTTTTTTAATTTGGAATATAATACAGATATCGAGGACTTGCTACCTTTTTACTGCATCAGCGTCAGCATATTGCCGGACATGTTAGCGATCTGCCCGGATACAGACAACCTATCGAGAGCTACATCTGTCAACAGCTAGCCTTAGTCAGTCAAGGCGGACACTATGTGTTTCACCCCCGTCCAGCGTTTGTTCAGCGAATCTTTCCAGATTTGAACGAAGAAGCCTCCATTAGTAAACAGCCACTTCTTCCTGGACAAAGTACCATTTTTGTCAATGTTACAAATGAGCACGCTGAGTTTGCTGAACTCCACAGAGACAGAAGAGTAGTGATAGAAAATGCACAAGCGTTGGATATCACTTTCAACCACTATTCAGGGTTGAGCAATTTTCGAGGATACAATCTTCACCCTGTGCTCTTTTGCGAACAAAACATCCAAGTGGCCAAGATGATATCGCTGATCAAGCCAGTGGATCAAGAAGCAACTCAAGCGCTGATGCCATTTATTTTGGACTTCTACAATTCTTATACTTCAGGAGTTGATCTGCCAGAAGGAGTGGAACTTGCACTAAGTAATGAAGAGCGCGAAGACGCTATATTCTTTATCCCGCAGACAAACCTGATTAGTCCAAGGCATGTGGAAGCAATTGGCCCACTCTGGGTCATACTTGTTGAGAGTCCGGTGCCTCAGATTGAAGTTGTTGCAATAGAAGAAGAACAAACTCCTGTTGTGAAAGTCGTTCAACCCACAGACGCTGATATGCAAGACATTGTCCCCAGCGCTCCAGCAGTCGAGGTTCCAATTGAGGAACAAATTATTCTAATTGACTCCGCAACTCAAACGCTCGACTCAGCGATCGAAGAGGTTCATGCTGACTTAGCAGCACAGCCTGCAGAGCCTATTATTAGAGACAAATCTAAAGGCAATGCTCCAGCAATCTCAAGCTCTCACAGACCTGAGCGTTCATCTTCCGATTCATCAGATTCAGACTCTGAAAGATCCAGACGCTAGAGATTTCAGAAAAGCAGTTCGACGTTCTCTCAGCGATATAAAGGGTTCTTCTTGATTGGACGAGCGCAGCATTTCCACGCTCAATCAGGTAGAAATAGTTCTCAAAACTGATATGTGAAATGCCAGCAAGCTTACAATCTCCATGATGAACTCTATCGCTCCTCTCATCAAAGAGATTTCAGATGATTTCAACCGGTCGCTTGCGCAGAATGCTCCAGCTGATACTGAGCGTCACAATTCCTCCAACTTCGTATCTCAGAGTATCGCTGCACAAATCGCTCTCTTGATCGATGAAGTCAAGCTTCTCCAAAAGGACATCGCTGACTTAAAGCACTCTTTTGTTGATGTCAAGAAGGGGGAAGAGAAAGAAAAGTCTAAGACAATATCTAAAACAGATAATAAACACTGGCGATCAATGTTTGATGAAATAGCAAGCATAAATAAAATGTTAACTAAAAAGAGAAAGCCAAGGTATTATCTAGGAAGGTACTTGCTCCCGGACTTGGACATCGATTTTTTGGAAAGTATGGGATTTCATCCTTATGCCGGACCGCTTAGACGACCTATCAACTGGAAACCATCCAACGACAGAAGACAAGATATCTATGACGATTTAATTCGTGAACTTGGTATCCCTCCAAGGGAATGGGTGGACAGGCTGAAGGAACTCAATGAAAGCGCTAGACAGCGAAGGCATGACTATGTTGAACTTCAACATACAACCATGATAGACATTGACCGACTCCTAATTGATTCAGCAAATCAGATCTACCAAAAAGAAGAAAGCATAAAGCGACAGAAAATATGAATGCTTTTTATTTTTATTTTTATCTTATATTCAGTATAAATCATGTATGCTTATCTTTCTATATGAATGAATGATTTATCGCTGAAACACCTTGTTGAGGCTAATCTAACTTTACTAGCATTCTAAACGCTAACTTATAATTATTTTTGGGCTTTTCTTTGAAGTCTTAATTTATAAAAGAGTTATAAGAGTTAAAGTCTTGACATCATCAAAAAGGGAGAAATTGTTAGAAAATTTCATGTTAGATGTTTTGATGATGACAAGATAGGGTTTTTTGTTAGACCCCAAAATATAATGTAAGTTTATGTTTTCATAGATTAATTGTATAAGCGTTTGAAAGTATGTAATTTTGTTAGGCTTGTAATTTTTATCTTTATAAATTTTAGACTAAGTATTAGATACCGCATCGATAATAGAATTCTAGGTGAGTCTATTATAGATGAAGTTAAAAATCAGCGTCTGAAGTCAGAAGAAGATGAAGATTTATCCTTAGCGTCTGTCAAACGCTAAAGGACTATTTCAGGATTTATGGATCAAGCGCTCAAAGCACTCTAGCGATCAGAATCAGATTCACCTGAAATAAATTCTCAAGTCATGAAGGACTTAAATGCAATCATTCAATGGACATTTATTTCAAACGGGAAATAAATTCAAATGCATTAAATACCTGATAAAAGCATTAAATGTGATAAGCCAATGTGACTTGTAGACAAGCCACCTTTTGGACTAGACTGTCAGAACTTCAGAGTTTATAGCTGCTCCCGTCGAATCGGTACTAGCAGGAATTCAGGAATGTCAGAGAAAAGGTATACTCACGCGCCGCGTGAACGGCACACTCTCACATGTGTCCAACGAAAAAATCCCAAGAATTGCCTATAAATACCTTACTTCTAGCAAACCCTAAAGAGAGATAGAGAGATATATACGTACATGCACAAGAAAAATTTGCTGAAGAAAAAGCTTAGAAACTCCATAGCCAAAATCTTTCAAACTTTTCACATACATTCCATACAGTCACAAATATCTCAAACTTCTTCGAAAGAAGAAACCTAAGTTCTTACAGAGATATTCCAAGTTGTTTGATCTTTCCAAAAACAAACAAACCCTTGTGATAAAACCCTCAACCTTTCATCTGAGTGAGAAAGTTGTTGAAACCCCTTACAGGCAGTATTTTTGAGTGAGAGAAGCTTGTAGAAGAAGATCTTCATTGGTGCTGACATCTATGTGATAAAGGAGCCCGAGATCATTTTCAACCTTTTACTATCTTGTACAAGATTCTGTGTGATTCTTTGATAATCAACTTAGTAAATTTCCTCCAAGTGAAAAAGGAGAAGAAGGACGTAGCTGGGATTACATCACCCAGTGAACCTTATACATCTTGTGTCATTGACTTTTATTATTGTCTTGCTTTATATTATTCTATCTATTCTGAAAAGACAAGTTAATTTGCTAAGCAACTATTTAACCAAAACGAACGCTAAAAGCTTTAAAATCATTTCCGCTGTGCTAAGCGATCTAAGCATTACCCTACTTTGGTAAATTGCTGAAATCACTAAGTCTAAGTTATCTTTACTAAAGCGTCTGATCCAAGCGCTCAGCTGTCTAAGCGTTCTAATCTTTAAAAAGTGATACGAAATTTTTGAAGTCGAAAAAAATTTCAGGGTCTATTCAACCCCCCCCCCCCTTCTAGACCCTTTCGTAGGCCACTTGGGACCACCAGTAAGTGACCTATGGTCCCGGAGGCATGCCCTGGCCCTGCTAGGTGACTGGAGCCGACCCTACCTAAACTTTTAACAACTAAAAAAAAACATGACTCTTGCACCATTGTAAACTGAAATTAAATGTTTAATAAATTAAAGTATTAATCTCAAAACCAACCATGTTTAGAAATTCAATTACCAGATGCAAGCAATTAAACTACAAAAATAGTGAAGAAAAAACTGTGTCAATATATGCTCAAATATACCACTCGGTGATCCAATTTTACGAATAGATTAGAAACAAACTCCTACATAGCTCAAGCTAATTCCAACTCCTTTGTCAGTTCTACTTACATAGACTGATAAAAGAAATGAGATTAGTTTAGCTAAATAATCATAGTAGTCCCTTAGTTGAGGTACCACCTACCATGATTACTTCATATTATCAGCTATGCATGTAGTTGAATCCATGTTGTCACTTGAGCCTCCTTCACCTACATAAATGTAGAAAATTTAGAATATACAAATACATGATTCATGAACATAAGAGTTTTTGAAGAACACCTTAAGTTATATGTTTGAGTGGCTTGTAGTTTTGCAAATATTTCCTTGAATACTATGTTCTTTGTGTAAACACCCTTATGATCTGAGATGGAACCTTTCTTAATCAGGACTTTTGTTGTTTTTTCAGAAATACCTCGTGATAGAGCTACATATAATTGTCCATGGCTGAAAACATTATTTCTAAGATAGATTCCCACATTTGGAATTGTTTGCCCTTAAGATTTATTAATTGTCAATGCAAAACTCAAGCGAACTGGGAATTGCCTTCTTATCATTTCGAAAGGCATCTTTGCATCTTCAGCAATTTTCACTGGAATTCTTGGCAGAAAAACTCTCATCCCCTTGAATTGTTCAACCAAAATTTCTGCTTCAATAATATTTCCACTAAATCGATGACAAATCAATCTAGTGCCATTGCACTGTCCACTCTTTGGGACACTATTTCTGAGTAGCATGATTGGGGAACCTTTTTTCAAAGTCAACTTATAAGGTGGCAAACTACCATGTGAAAGAGAATTCAAAAATTCAGAAAGGTACAAATTACTGTTGGGAATGTGCCCTCGATGCCAACGAGGAGTTAGAATACAAGGCACAACTTTATATTGTGCAACCTCTAATTAATATAAAGGCAACAATATGTTTTTCATATAATTCTTGATGACATCTATAAAGTTTTAAATGAACAACTAGTCCATGTGTGTCAAGGCAAACCTTCGCATTCCTCAAGGAGATGGGCACTGGAAGGGTTTGGTACCTGATCACTTAAATCGCTCGCAAGTCGGAGAATCTCAATTGGGTTGAGATTCGTATGGACTTGTATGACACATGCTCTGACAAAGGAGTGCCAATCGAACACTATGGGATAGTGGGAGTTTGTGTCATAAATACATTGATGGGATTAGTGTATTCGAACACGGCTTGTACTAATCCGATCACATGGGTTTTTTCTTATTGAGTGTCAATGATTGGATTACTAATTATGAAGGTATTCGTGAGCCTTAGACCTGAGGAGTTACGGTCACAGTGTGCTTGTGACATTGGATTCTGTCACTAGAGTAGTTAGACCCAAATCACCCGTTGAAAGGTGGGGTCAACCTCGAAATGCGTTCCAATGGGCAAGTAGCATGTGAGGTGATTACCAAGATGGAATTCACTATCTCGAAAATAAACGAGAAGTATCCTATGCGGTCATAGGTAAATGAGATTGAAAGTCTCTGGCCAGAGCTGATGAACTAACTCGTGTTTAGTGATCTCATATTCCTATGATTCTTAAGTATAACATCGAGTCCTGTGAATTTGACATATTCCATGACTCTCACTCGATCGAGATACGTCAGTGAAGGGCTTATACTCATATGGTATCATAATCTAGAGGTTCGTAATGATATAATCATTTTGTACTCGGTTGGGCTACGATGTGGGGCCACGGTGCTGGCTAGGTGTCACTCACATTCTTTGGTATCCTCCCATTGTCAATTGAGAGTCGCGCTATAAAGGAATAGACGGGGAAATCAAGTCTTGTATTTGGAGGGTGTTCTGGTAATTTGTCCTTGGGAAGGATGAATTAATTGATTGGACAAATTAATTTAATTAGTTGTTTAATTGGATTAAACAATGGTAAATTAAATTAATTAATTTGAATATTTAATTGATTAGGTTAATTAATTATTTAGACTAGAATAATAATTAAATATTTGATTGATTAATTAATATTGATTTAATAAATATATATTTTATTAAATTATTTATTAATTGATTAAATTAATTGGACTAAGTTGACTGGGTCAACATAGCCCAATTGATTGTCCAATGGCCCATATGGGCGTGTGTGTGATCCAGTGGGCTTAAGTTGGAGGATTTATTTAATCCTCCAACATAAGCCAGATGACACAGTTGTAACAATTCACATAACTAAAATCCTCCACCAGAAATACAAAGTAGAGGAAAAAACGTTTTCTTCTTCTCTCTTCACAGTCCACTCGATCTCGCCTAACCGCCATGGAGATTGGAGATGGAGATTTCCCGGAGTTTGTTCCTGCGTGATGATCTAGAGACGGTACAATTGAACCATTTGAGAAGATTGAAGATTCACGACGATCAAAGTTGAATACGCGAAAAGGTAAGTTTTTCGTATTCATCTTTTTCATGATTAAAATCGACGAAAGTCACAAATTGATCTTGGTTTGGGAATCCGAATCTGTTTTTCGTTTTCGCTGCGCATGCCCTGCAGGATTCCCAACAGTTGTATCAGAGTCAAATTTGTTGGTTTTGTTGATTATGTTTGCATGTTCTTCGTGTTTATATTGTATGTTCATGTTAATTACGCAATTGATAATTTCGAATTTTCGAGAATTGTGATCGAAAAATCTGATTGTTTATTGTTTTTGGAATTTTCGATTGGATTAAAAATTGGTAAAACAAATCTGAAAAATTGAGAATTCCTGATTCTTTATGATGCTGCTTTTACAAATCTATATTTCTGAAAAATAAATTTTTGATTTTCGGAAATTATGACGATTTTGAATCAGTATTGGGTTATCACAAACTGAGATTTGCGATCAATTTTTCTGGGTTTAGAATCTAGAAATTTGAAGAAGCAGCACCTTTGTCCGATTCTTTAAATTCTGGAATTTTACAAATTGAATTTGTTGTAATTGTATGGGCAGAATCTGATTCTTTATATCTGGAAAATTGAATCTATGATCGGGCTTTAATCACAAAATCGAAATCGAAAATCAATTTTTGTTTTGGGAATTTCTCAAATTGGTTTTGACTTTGTGTTGTTGGGCTGAGGATTTAAGCTATTCGTCGGAGATGGTGTGTTCGCCTGCTGCTGTCGGGAAAGCTGCTTGGAGCAGATTTTTTGGTGGCGGCTTGATCGACATCGAGGGCGGCGATTGAAACGCCGCTAAGACTGTTGATCGGCGACGCTGAAAATCACCGGAGTTTTTTGGCTGAAGTTTTCGCTTGAAAAATCAATACTGTTCGCCGGGTTTGCGTCGCTCAACGGAGGTGGAAATCTTCGTCAAGGTCGCGGCGCTGGACGTCGCAACCATGGCCGGAGAAGCCACGGCCGCGATGGCCAGCGCCGGCGAAGGCGGCGCAAGGAAGAAGAAAATTGTTGCCCTAAACGGGCAATAGATTTTGTGTGGTGTTGGGCTCGGCCTAACACATTTTATTTAATGTGAGAGTGGGCTCGGCTCGACACACAAAGTAATTAACTTCGGCCCAAGACATTTATTTATTAAGGGAAGTGGGTTTGGATTTAATTAAATAAATTGGGTCAGCGAAATTAAATAAGGAGTTGGCTTGGCCCAACATCTGATTAGTTTTGGAAATGAGTCTTTGGATTGGCTTGCCCAATGCTTGATATTTAAATGCAAATGGGTTGGGTATGGACCCAATGAAACCCAATTCATTTAAAATTTAGAAAAGACCCAATACCCAATTTTAATTGGATGCTTCATTCTTCTTCCTTTTATCGAATTAAAGCCTTATTTGTAAATTAAATTGAATTTAATTATTATTAAATTGGATTTAATATAAATTAAATTATATTTGATTTATATAAATTAAATTAAGATTGAATTTATTAAACGGAATTAAATAAGATTTAGTTTTGTTGATATTTTGAATCTATTTAATTTGCCCATCAAAGTTAAATGAGATTTAGTTTTTTAATTGATTAAGTGGGACTTAAACAATGATTCATGAGCCCATAGAAATTAAGTAGGACTTAATTTCACATTGATTGAAATTAATTTAATCTTTCAATGAAATTGAGTAGGACTTAATTTCACTAAGATTAAAGTTGATTTAATCATTCCCATTGAAATTAAGTGTGACTTGATATCACAATGATTGAAATCGATTTAATCTTTTTCATGAAATTAAGTAGGATTTAATTTCACTTAGATTAAAGTTGATTTAATCCTCTCATTGAAATTAAGTAAATATTAATTTCAAATAGATTTAATATTGCTTTGATTAAATTAGTATTAATCTTCTAATGGAAATTGAATTGGATTTAATTCCATGAAGAATAACTTGGATTTAATCATAATATCAAAATTAAATTAAATTTAGTTTTGTTATGAACAAAATTAGAATTAATTGATTATGATATTGATTTTTCGATCACATAAAATTAAATTGGATTTAATTCCCCTTCGATTAAATGGGATTTAGTCTTAGTGATAAAATTAAATGGGATTTAATTTTGTAATAATCAAATTGGATTTGATTAAAAAAATAAATTAAATTTATTCTTATGCTCTTATCGCATGTGTGCTTTTATGGTTAAATGCTTGTTATATGTGATGAGATGCACATTTCATGGACTTGGATTTATATTTTATTATGCATGCTTAAAATATATAAGGTGATTAGCCCATTGGCTTGGGCCGATCTAAATAGTCCATAAAATGTGTAATAGTCGAATTGCTAGGTTTTTCTACGCTTTATATGCATGTTAGCATGATATGAGTTAATATGCTTTGTGAGACCTTGTTGAACTATTTAAAATTCTCCCAGTTGAAATAATACCGAGTTAGTAAAGGATGTGGGACATCCTCTCCCTCCACTAAGCTTTTTAAAATTAGAATTACTATAAATGTGTAATGCTTCCCAGTTATGGGGGTTATGCATTTAGAAATAATTTGAAATTTTATTAAGTGCATGAAATGCCTTAATCGAAACATATTTCACCCCAGAAACCTGTTCGGTTGCAAGGTGAAATTCAAATGATAGATTATAGGAGTTAGTGGGAATGAACTCGGGTAGTTCATGAGCTTAGAAACCTGTTCGGTTGCGGTTTGGTGAACTATGGGGAAAGGTATTGAATCATTTATTGGATAAATTGGTGTACGACACCACTTTGAATAATCAGTGGGCCAGAAATCGGTTAGGTTGCAACCCATTGAATTATTTGAAGAACTCAATACTCACTACGAAATCTATCCAACGAGATTGTCGAAAATTGCAGTGGGAGTGTAATATTTCGAAAAATGTAGTGGGAGCCAAGTAAAATTAAAGTCCTAGTTTTACTTGTGTACAATATAAACGTCCTAATTGAATCCTGTTTATTTTCTGCGTTTATTTTATATTTCTCTTAGAAATTAACCCGTTTAATATTATGCTTAAGAATTTTGTCTGAACTGGCCTAACCAAATCAACAGACTTAGAAACTTGAGGAAGGTCCTCAGTTCAGAGTCATTGATTTGAATGCTTGAAGCAAGCATTACTCAAGTCTAAGAATGAGATGATGAGTAGGGCTCAAATATGAGGCGCACTGGACATAGAACCATCTGTTTTGAAAACAACTGTTCTGTGACCGATTTTCTCAACTTTTTGTATTCTATATTCTAAAGCTAGTGCTCATGATTGAAGAATTAAAAAGAAGTATAAAAGCTGGAGAAACAAGAGGTGATCAATATTGGAACTAGACATGGTGTCAGTTGTATCCAAATATAGCCCACCTCTGTTCTTTCATAATTCTGAACATGTTTGGATGATTGATTAGTTTTATCAAATGGCATTAAGAAAGTTATCGTTTTTTGACTTGGTCAAGAAATGGTACTTCTTTATGTTTGGTAATAGCTTTCATAGCATTTATTTTGGAAATAAGTGTAGGAACAATACATCTTTATTAAAATTGTTAACACGATTTGAAAGTTCGGAATTAGTATACTGTGAACACATGAGCTAGCGAACGTAGCATGCTAGAAACAAGCTGGAAGATTGTTTGGCACCTAAGATTAGGTCATGCCTTACGAGCATAAGATTCACTAGTTAGGAGAAAAGTGGGGTTACAAGCCCATTGGAATTGGATCCCTATCCAAACTTAAGAATCTTATTTCATAGGCAAGATGATCAAATCTCCTTTCATAGGGAACATATTAAAGGGCTGCTCAAGTTCTAAAGTTTGTGCGTACTGACGTCTATGGTTGAATATATGGTATCTTACTAAGACACTACAATTGGATTGTAATGTCAAGTGTATGATTTCCTAATTTGACCAGTTCCTAAAAGAACATAACATAGTTTCATAGTTTATACTTCCAACGACTCTACAAATGAATAGGGTAGTAGTATGCAAGAACGAGACATCGTTGGACATGACTCATTCTATGCTAAGCTACATAGAATTACCCAATTCATAATGAGTCTTGCGCTACTCATAGGTTCATCTTGAATAGATATCCCTACAAATTCATTCCTACGACACCATATCAGATGTGGCGCCAGTGGAAGCCTGACCTTAAACACGTGACGGTATGGGAATTCCCAACCTACGTAGAAAAGATAAAGGTAAACAGTCTAGAGGCTTGGTCCTTAAAAGGACGTTTTGTTAGTTATCCCAAAGATTCGGTGGGAGAACTCTTTCTACTTACATGATGATCAGGGGATCATTATGGCCTTAGAGGTCTGTTGTCTTGAAGATAAGATCGTTCGAGAAATTGGAGAAGGTGGAAAGCTTATTCTAAAAAAATAAAACAAAACATCTTAGGACACTACTATTCAAGGAACCAAACTAAGCCCATTAAAACACAACCACCAACGATTGATATGGAAGAGTCTCTCAGCCGCCTGAGAGAAGTGGTTGTCTGCTACAAAGAAAGTATAGGATGAATGATGCAGCAGAGGAGAACCAAGGATACAATCCCTCTACCATGAAAAATCGATGGTGGATATAGACTCTATGAGAAGGTATCCAGGTTATGAAAGTGAAGACGGATTAGATGACTTTGAATCAATCTTGGACTCTAGTAGATCGCGCCAAGAGTTTTGAACTCATGAGAGGCGAGTACATCTACAAGAGAAAGATTGATTTGAATGGCAAGGCCAGGCTGATGGCGAAAGGGTGTAGTCAAAAGAAGAGAATTGACTATAAGGAAGCCCCTTTGCCACAGCTAAAATCAAATCCATTAGAATCTTACTTTTGATAACAACACACCAATATTATGAAAATCTAGCACATGGATGTGAATACTCGTTCATAAATAGATTCCTCTAGGTCCATCCATTTCGAACAACCCAAGAGTTTCACATTTGAGGTCGATTTTCATAAGGTCTTCATGCTGTATGAATCCATTTATGGATTTAAGCAGACCTCTCGTAGTTAGAATCTTTACTTTGATGACATAATTTGGAATTATGATATCATCTAAACGAAGAGAGACCATCTGTGTGCAATAAGGTCAGTGGGAGCGAGATGTTATTTTATGAGAAATGATGTGGGCTCATTGACTATGTCAAGACATAAACATCGAGCATGTTCTCCATGAAAGACTTGGGAGAAGCCATCTTTATCCATATAATTTGCATCTATGAAAATAGGGCGAATAGGATAATGGGCCCTTCTCAAGCCCTTTGCTTAGAATCAATCCTAAAGCAATTTAGGAAGAAGATCTGAGAAAGGGCTCTTACCTAGAGAGGAAGAGCAATGGGTAGACAAAAATATATCATGAAGTACTTGAGAAGAACTTCGGATATATTCTTCGTCTATGCCCATAGAGAACTGATAGTGGAAGTTTTATACTTACTCGGACATTGAGTCTGACAAAGGAGATTAAAATTCCACTTTGGGTTAGTATTCACCCTCAATTATGGAGTAGTAACTTGGAAAGGATCCAAGTAAAATACTCTCCTACTGAGAATGAATATGAAATGCCTTGGAGTCTTGGAGGCTGTCGAAGGAAACTGTTTGGATCTGAAGTTCATGGTAGAACTTCTATTGGTCCTTAGCCCAGAACTTGCATTGTCACTTTACTGTGATGAAATGAAGTTCATGCGTATGAAAGGAAACTAGGTCTCACAAATCTAGACAAATGGTGAGAGATACAACATCTCTTGAGAGATCGTTGGAAAGGGCGATATAGCCCAGTAGAAAATAAGCTCATCCGATTAAACGGCTGACCCACTCACTAGGTATTGTCACAGGCGGTGCTAGAGCGACATCTTTAGAAGATGGGTATTTAATACCATAGCGATTGGCATTGAGTGCAAGTGGGAGATTGTTGGGCATGTGCCCTCGATGCCAACAAGGAGTTAGAATACAAGGCACAAGTTTATATTATGCAACCTCTAATTAATATAAAGGCAACAATATGTTGTTCGTATAATTCTTGATGGCATCTATAAAGTTTTAAATGAACAACTAGTCCATGTGTGTCAAAGCAAACCTTCACATTCCTTAAGGAGATGGGCACTGGAAGGTTTTGGTACTTGATCCCTTAAATCGTTCGCAAGTCGGAGAATCTCAATTAGGCATTGAGATTCGTATGGACTTGTATGACACATGCTCTGACAAAAGAGTGCCAGTCGAACACTATAGGATAGTGAGAGTTTGTGTCATAGATACATTGATGGGATTAGTGTATTCGAACACTGCTCGTAGTAATCCGATCACATAGGCTTTTACTCATTGACTGTCAGTGATTAGATTATTGATTATGAAGGTATGCGTGAGATTTAGACCTGAGGAGTTACAGTCACAGTGTGCTTGTGACGTTGGATTCTGTCACTAGAGTAGTTAGACCCAAATCAACCGTTGAAAGGTGGGGTCAACCTCGAAATGCATTCCAATGGGCAAGTAGCATGTGAGGTGATTACTAAGATGGAATTCACTGTCTCGAAAGTAAACGAGAAGTATCCTATGTGGTCATAGGTAAATGAGATTGAAAGTTTCTGGCCAGAGCTGATGAACTAACTCGTCTTTAGTGATCTCATATTACTATGATTCTTATGTATAGCATCAGGTCCTGTGAGTTTGACATATTCCATGACTCTCACTCGACGGGAATACGTCAGTGAAGGGCTTATACTCATACGGTATCATAATCTAGAGGTTCGTAATGATATAATCATTTTGTACTCAGTTGGGCTACGATGTAGGTCTACAGTGCTGGCTAGGTGTCACCCACATCCTTTGGTATCCTCCCATTGCCAATTGAGACGAACCTAGAGAGTCGCGCTATAAAGGAATAGACGGGGAAATCAAGTCTTGTATTTGGAGGGTGTTCTGGTAATTTGTCCTTGGGAAGGATGAATCAATTAATTGGACAAATTAATTTAATTAGTTGTTTAATTGGATTAAACAATGGTAAATTAAATTAATTAGTTTAAATATTTAATTGACTAGGTTAATTAATTATTTAGACTAGAATAATAATTAATTATTTGATTAATTAATTAATATTGATTTAATCAATATATATTTAATTGGATTATATATTAATTGGACTAAGTCGACTGGGTCAACATAGCCCAATTGATTGTCCAATGGCCCATATGGGCGTGTGTGTGATCCGGTGGGCTTAAGTTGGAGGATTTATTTAATCCTCCAACACAAGCCAGATGACACAGTTGTAACAATTCACATAACTGAAATCCTCCACCAGAAATACAAAGCAGAGGAGAAAACGTTTTCTTCTTCTCTCTTCACAGTGAACTCGATCTCGCCTAGCCGCCATGGAGATTTCCCGGAGTTTGTTCCTGCGTGATGATCTAGAGATGGTACAATTGAACCGTTGGAGAAGATGGAAGATTCGTGAGGATCAAAGTTGAATACGGGAAAAGGTAAGTTTTTCGTATTCATCTTTTTCATGATTAAAATCGACGAAAGCCACGAATTGATCTTGGTTTGGAAATCCGGATCTATTTTTCGTTTCCACTGCGCATGCCCTACAGGATTCTCAACAATTACATGTGTCATCATCTACAGAATCAAATGAATAATATGTCACTTCTTCACCTGGGAAAGAATTAAGAACTTTTTCATTTAACTTGTTGACATCATCATTCAGAGGAGTTATCAATGTCCTGTTGGCCATGTATTCAGAATCATATGTATGAGAGCCTAATTCCTGGAAAATTAAATTGATTAATTCTTCAATTGAGTGGTCACCTTCCCAAGGTATGGCCTTGGAGTCCGGAATCGTTACCATATCACCTTCTATATTAGGTTCATCACCATTACCAATCCGGAGTACAAAATCTGAAAAACCCTGATCGTTTTGTGCTCTCATATTCTCTTGTAACTGAAGAAGTTTAACATTAGACCACAATGAAGATTCCACTATGCTAGAATTTATAATTTGTAATTTTGAACCTCCAAGCACAACGGGGAGAACTTGACGAAAATCCCCCCCTAAAATCATAACTTTGCCACCAAATGGTAGGTCGACTCCAAGCATGTCTCTGAATGTTCGATCCACTGTTTCAAATGCTTTTCTATTTGCCATCAGTGCCTTGTCCTAAATGATTGCTGATGCACACTCAATTAGTATACACAACTCGGATTGCTTACTAAAGCGGCACACAGATAAAGGCTCAAACTTGATAGGTGTCTTTAACTTAGAATGGGCAGTCCTACCACCTGGAAGTAGGTTTTCTGCAATACCCGAGGTTATAGTTGCCAATATAATCATCCCATCTGTTCTAAAATTGGCTAGCAATGCTTTATATAAAAAGGTTTTACCTGTTCCACCTGGACCATTTACAAAGAAGATTGTACTGTATTTTCTTCTTATTGCATGACTGATTATATTAAATATTGATAATTGACCTTCGTTAAGAACATTCAGCGCATTCAAATCAATATCTAAGATTGGAATGGATAGTTCATGTTCAATGACGCTGGAAATTGTCCTCAAATCTTCAAATCCTTCAGTTATTCTTGGTAAGTCAAACTCTTTTATACTTCTCTTATGTTGCATTAGAATATCGTTTATATCATGGAGAAGCTTGTTCAACATATATAAATTATTTGAGGTACTCGAAGATGGATAATCTTCAATCATGTGCGAGTAGTTTTCCTCCCATAACCTTCTAACTCCAGTGGGATCACAGTACAACAAAATTGTTGCAAATAACCTTCTAAGTGCATATGGCATTCTAAAGCTTCTAGCTTCAACTAAACACTCTCTGATACTATTATCCTCTTGAAGAAGCCCACGTTTTTCAGCAGCTTACTTAAATGTTAGGTAGTGCACACCATCAACTTTCAATAAATCATCAAATGAGTTTGGACCTTTGATATGATTAAGTAGTAGACGCAAAAAAAATCTTTCACCTTCATTTGGTGACACCGCATATACTCACTTGATAACTTTTTGTGTAGTTCTCCTCTTTACCCAAATTCTCTGAGACGGAAGCCATCTATAGTATTTTGGAAAGTCCCTATATAAGTATTTGATTGGCTCCAACCCTTCATCGTATATTCTAAAAAATTCAGTTAACATAGTTCGCGAGTTTTTGTGATCAGATAGCACATCAGCAATCAGTTGGTGACAGTAAAACCGCACTTTTTACCTATTAGGGAGATGAATTTGTAAACGTATAACTGAAGGATATATTCTACTCATTGGGAATTTGAATATTCTCCATAACGCCTCTGGAGCACAAACCTATCTTCCATCCACATATTGACTGATCTCATCGTAATTAGGACCTAGGCGAACCTCAATGTTAGGAATTTCATGTTAGATGTTTTGATGACGACAATTAGGACTTTTTGTTAGACCCCAAAATATGTAAGTTTGTTTTCAGCTTTGAAGCGTTAGATTTTTAATAGGCTTTGTTTCATTTTTATTCCAGATTGTTAGGTTAAGTTGTCTTAGACTGAGCGTCTGATATGTTCTGAGTGAGTTTATCAGGAATAAAGTTTGAAGACTCAAGCGCCTGAAGTCTGAATAAACATGAAGATTCCAAGCGTCTAGAATGACCAGCTACACCAAGCATCACCTTATAGGATAGAAGTAATTCAAGGTTGAATAAGCGTCTATCAATGATTGATTTCACCTGAATTTATTTCTAAGTCTAGAAGGAGTTTAATGCAGATATTCTCAATGCATTAAGTGTCAACGGGCATTTACTTCAAATGCATTAAATGCTGATAAGAGCATTAAATGTGATAAGCACTTTCAGACGTACGGAGAAGCCACCCTATTGGACTGTCAACTATTCAAAGACTGCAGCACCAACTTTTGTGCAGCAGATTTTCAGGAAAAAAGACAAAAGTTGTTCACTCGCGGAAGTGAGAGACACGCGCTCGTGCATAAACGGACACTTTTTCCAAGAATATCTATAAATAGGACTTCAACAACAAGCCAAACATAGAGAACAATTAAAAAGTCGAATTGCTGTTGCATTGAAGTCTCGTTCCTTACAATCTCAGAAAAGCCAAAATTTTCTTCAAATCCTGAGACAATCAACCAATATCTCAAACATTCTTTTCGAAGAAACCCACATTACTACTGAGATATTTCTAGTTGTTTGAACTTGATCAAAATCAAACAAACCTTTTAGAAAAATCCCTATCCAAGCCTCGTGATCTGTGTGAAGTCGAAGTTGGATACTTGCCATATTTCTGGGTGAAAGAAGCAAGGGGATTGAAGTGATTTGGAGCAGAAATCTGTGTGATCAAGGAGCTCAAGTCATCAACATCCATCTCTCCCTAATTTGTAGAAGATTCTGTGTGATTCTTTGAGAAACATTTTAGTGGATTGCCTCCAAGTGTTCAAGGAGAAGAAGGACGTAGTTGAGATTACACCACCCAACGAACCTTACAAATATTGTTCTTTACTTTACTTTCATCATTCATATTGTCATATCATAAACTGATAAAGTAAAACTTAATCAAACGCTAAGCAACTAAATACACTTTCTGTGACGCTAAAGCTTTCAAAGAGAAGACTCCAAAAATTATTTCGCTGTGCTAACACTGATCAAAGAAGTGAACGCTCAAACCTATTTGGTTGAAGTATTCAAGTCTTGAAATCTAAGTTAACTTTCTAAAAACAGTCTTCGTTAGACTCTTCACCAAAGTGCCTAGATTTTAAGTGAACGCTTAAGTCAAGCGTTAGGCACTTCAAGCGTCCAAAACCATAATTTTAATACGAATCTTTTTGAAGTCGGAAAAGACTTCAGGGTCTATTCAACCCGCCCCCCCTCTAGACCCTTTCGTATGCCACTTGGGACCAACAAGTGGTATCAGAGCGGTTAAAGTTGAAATTTTAAAATTTCCAAGCATAACTGCTTGTTTAGATCCTTTTTCAAACTTAGTTGCTTTAGATTTTAAATATGGCATTTGCTAAAGTTCCCAAACTGACTGAGTCAAATTTTGACACATGGAAAGTCAAAGCATTTACATATCTCTGTTCATGTGATGATGACATGTGTGATATTATTTCAGATGGGCCAATCAAAATATATAAAGTTATCACAAGAGCGCCTGGAGCCACGGAAGACACTCCAGATGGTTACGTTGACAAACCGAAACAAGAATGGTCTCCAGATGAGCGTCGAAGAGCTAATTTGGACAATGTTGGTCGTAACGCTCTATATACGGCTATTGGTGATAATGACAACCTATTCAACAAGATCAAGTCGTGCAAAACCACTAAAGAAAAATGGGACAAGTTGGCTACAATTTGTGGTGGTTCAGCTCAGATTAAAGAAAACCGACTTTCCATTGCCAAGGAAAAGTTTAACGGATTTAAGATGCTACCCAATGAAACTTTAGAGCAATTAGATATAAGATTTACAGCTCTAGTTACAGAACTTACATTGTTGGGAATGGAGTTACAGAATCGAGAAATGGTGGTTAAGATCTTTAGAAGTTTACCAAGTAAATTCTTGATGAAGACAACTGCTATGAGAGAATCAAATATGTTGGATCTCCTAACTCCAAAAGACGCCTTTTCAGAGCTCAAAGCATTTGAGTTCGAGTTGAATTCTGCTAGTGATATTGTGAGTAGTCCAGTAATTGAATCTAGAGCGCTTATAGCATCAATCAAAGGCAAATCGGGCAATAAAGGAAAGAACTTAGATATTAATGAAGAAGAGTAGTTGGCTTTGCTGAATAGATTCAGGAAGTTCTTGAGATATGAAAAGAAAGGAAAAGGTTTCAATAATCAAGGACAAAGTTCATATCAAGCACCTTCTCCGATGCAACAACAGTTTCAAGCGCCTCAGTATTCTGTTCCTTCACCCCAAGCGCCTATTCAGTACCAAGCGTCTACTCAAAATCTCTCAGCTCCAGTGGTCTCAAAACCACACATTGCAAGGTTAACAAATGAACAAAAGATGAAAACTAATCTTTGTTATAATTGCAGGAAACTAGGCCACTATCAGGTAAATTGCCCTTATCCAAACGTATGCAAGCCCTCAAGGCAGGATTACTTGGATAGAAACCAATTCAGGAGCAACCTTCGTCAACAAGGTTTGCTAGCAGAATCAGAACCAGCATCCGCACCTGAAGATTTAGAATCATCAGAGGAGAGTAGTGACGATGATGAGCCATTAGATGACTCAGCGCTCATATGTCTCATGGCCAGAGATGATGAAGCGTCTCCTGAGGTAATCAATGAATTATCTATTCCTCTCTCTTATGATGAATTACTTGACAAAGTCAACGAACACTACAATGAATGTTAAGAAGCTGCCAAAATATATCAAAACGATCTCGCTATTATCTCATCACTCACAAGAGATAATGTAACGCTCAAAGTAGAGTTACAAGTTCAGCAACAGTACATTGAGAAAAACCAATCGCTTGAGAGTGAAATTATTCAATTAAAAAGCGATCTTGTTATAATAGTCAAGAGAGAAGCTGATTTGATCGCTAGACTTGCTAAATCAGAGCAGCTCATCTCATCATTATCAAAAGCTTCTAGAAAGTTGGATAATGACTGAAGTAACTAGATTATTTGGTGAAAAGACTGGTTTAGGATGCGATAAACTCGGTAAACAACCTAATAAATCTAACGTTACGGCGAACAACAAAGGAAAGGGTGTTATCTTTGTTGAGAAAGGTTCACAAGGTCAAACACAAAATGAACCCAGCGACAATGGTAAGAGGCTAAATGTGAAAGTCAAAGCTAAGTCAGGCAAGGGTAAGGCTAAGGCAAATGATTCACAAAGACGGGTCTATCCAAACGCTCAAAAAGCTAAAGATAAGTCTGACCACTGTGAATCACGCGCTAAGCGTCCAGCACCAAAAGTGCAACCCAAGCCAGCGCCAAGGAAATACCAGCGTCAATATCCAAGACAATCAAGATCATATTATCGATACTATGATGATTATGATTATGACTGATAGGAGTCGTTTTTGCATAAGTTCTTAGGCCTTTTTAGCGATAATTCAGGCCCGTATATAAGTCATTTTGTGCCAATCGTGCATTTAATATGTGTGTAAAGTGATTTCAGGTAGTAAGCGACGATGGACGAAGAAAAGGGCAAAAAGACAACTCACTTATCAAACACTACTCAGGCTTCGCAGAACCACGCCGAGGCGCCAGTTTACCCGCGCCGAGGCGCCACCCAGGTAGAGAGAGATCTAGCTTCGGCATCGCGCGCCTGGTCGCACAATGACGCGCACCTAGGCGCCACACATCGCGCGCCTGGGCGCCTCTTATCTCCACGCCTGGGCGCCCCAGAACTTTTGCCCCAAGAAAGACACGCCACATAGGCGGCGCCTAGGCACCGATCAACGCGCGCCTAGGCACCGATCAACGCGCGCCTAGGCACCGATCAACGCGCGCCTAGGCGCCGCGATAACAGAATTTTGAATGTATAAATAGGATTTTTCAATTCATTTTGAGGGTTCTGAATCTTGGGAATTGAGAGCATTTTCTGGGGTTTTGGGCCATTATATCACTGATCTTGAAGAGCAAGAAGAGGATAAGAGCCAAGGATTGAAGCTACATTAAAAGATCTATTACCATTCAACCTTATAGGGAGTTTCTTTCATTGTTCATTGCATTTGATATTTACATTTATGTATAAGAACATGTTGAATTCTGCTATGTTGATCGTTATGGGCTAAATTCATATGGCTAGGGCCTTGTAAGAATTGATTTGTGAATTATTCGTATTATTGATAATTATTGAATTAATTCCTTTGTTGCTATGTGTTATGAATTTGTGCTTATATTCCTTACATGTGATTGATCACCATATGTATTATAAATTGCCTAGTTTAGCATCTTGAGAAAGAGTTAAGTTAGGGTGCAAGGAATTCATAGCATCACCGATCAAATAGGAGTTGCCCTAGACATAGGTAAAGACTTCCGGGTGAAGTCGTTCGATTCTAATCGAGTAAACTCTAGTTCCTCAATGCATGCTTAGAGGTTAGATTTTCGGGTAGACATACTTAGGAAACTGCCGCTTAAGTGTAGGAGCATATCACGAGACATCGGGCATTCTTTACCTTAGGAGTTTTCACCATAGCAACTAGGTCTAATAATTCAACAAGAGTCTTTGTGCGAATAAGGATCAAGTCAAGTCTTGCATGTGCCTTAGTCTAGTTCTCACACTTGAGTTTCAATCCGTTGCTTGTTCTTATTTCTTTTGTTCTTTGTTTGCTTACTTGTTTTACTCTTAATTTCCGTTAATTCGTCTCTACGTTTATTCGAAAATCATAAGCTAAAAATCCAAGTCTCCATGGTTCGACAACCTGGACTTATTTTGTCCATTTTTATTACTACACGACTAGTATACTTGCTACCAAGCACGTTAGGTTTTAGCGTGTCAATGACTATGATTATGACTACCATTATAATCGAGGATATTATTATACACCCAAAAAGCACACACAACACGTTGTGAAATCCAAAAAGGCCAGTATTCCTAGAATGAAGACTGGGAAAATATGGGTTCCTAAAGTTCTAATTCAAACTAACAATGTTACTCATGTTAAAGGACCCAAGCAACAATAGGTACCTGAACATAAATAGAACCTCCCTTTTGATTGCAGGTACCTAGAGCTAAAGCCGATACATCTGTTTAGTACTTTGATAGTGGATCGTCAAGGCACATGACTGGTTCCAAAGATCTTCTGATCAACTATCGAGCTGCCAATGGTCCTCAGGTTGTATTTGGTGACAACTCCAAAAGTAAAATCAAAGGTATAGGTACTATGCATAAGGGGAACATCATGATAAGTGATGTTTATTTTGTTGAGGGTCTGAAGCACAATTTATTAAGCATAAGTCAATTTTGTGATAAAGGCTTTGAAGTCATATTCTCAAGTGATTGTTGGTATATAAATGACGCTAAGACTAAGTCTACTAAATTGAAGGGTAAAAGAACTAACAACGTATATTTGGTAGATTGGGGTTCAATAGATGATAACAACCCAACATGTTTTGTTCCTAAAAATGAATCTAAAATGGGTTGGTTATGGTATAGAAAAATGAATCACCTCAACTTCAAAACAATCTCTCAGCTTATAAGTCAAAATCTTGTAGAGGGATTACCAAATGGACCATTTCACAAGGGTCGTCTTTGTGACGCTTGTCAAATGGGCAAACAAGTTAAATCATCTTTCAAGAGAAAACCTCATCTATCTACCTCTAGAATACTTGAACTACTTCACATGGATTTGTTTGGACCTATTCAAACGATCAGTGTAAGCAGTAAAAAGTATACTTTGGTGATAGTAGATGATTTCTCTCGATTTACTTGGGTGAAATTTCTTTCATCCAAAGATGAGACATGTGACAAGTTAACAACGCTTATTCGACAACTTCAAATATTGAAAAATCTTAAGGTTGCAAGAATAAGAAGCGATCACGGTACTGAGTTTACTAATAAAATTGTTGAGAAATTTTGTGCAGAAAATGGAATACATCATGAGTATTTTGCTCCCAGAACTCCCCAACAAAATGGTGTTGTTGAGCACCGGAACCGAACGCTCAAGGAAGATGCTAGGACTATGTTAGCAGAATCCAAGCTTGCTCCTAGGTTTTGGGCCTAAGCAATCAACACTGCCTGTTACACTCAAAAACATTGCATGATCAACAAACAGCATGGGAAAACTCCATATGAACTATGGAAGGGACGTAAGCCAAATGTTTCATATTTTCACGTCTTTGGTTCAAAATGTTTTATCCATAATAATGGATCCCAAAGTCTAAAGACATTTGATCCTAAAGCGGATGAGGGAATCTTTCTAGGCTACGCCAAGAATGGAAAGAATTTTCGCATCCTAAATAAGATCAAATCGAAGGTTGAGGAATCTATTCATGTTGTTTTTGATAATGCTAACCAAGAACCGAGTAAGGTTAATGTCAATGATGTAGGAGTTGAAGATCTATGTCATCAAGCGTCTAAGATTACTATCGATGACAGTGACGACGATGATGAGATCTCAGTGCCACCTCCTAAGATTACTCGTGAGGTTAATATGGACAATATTGTAAGAAATGTTGATGATCATGAAGAGAGTGATCATCAAGAGCAAACAAGGATCTGTGAACTTGAAGCGCCTACGCAAGAGGAAAGTCAAGCGTCTGATCATCAAGCGTCTGTTCAACCTCTTAACCCTTTCCAACCAGATAGACTATGGCTGCGTGATCATCCACCTGAGCAAATTATTGGAGATATTGAAGCGCCTGTTAGGACTAGAGCCGCTACGTTCAATGAGGCTATGTGTGCAAGCTTTTTATCTCAAATGGAACCTAAGAAAGTGGATGAAGCGCTAAGTGATCAAGTTGGATTGAAGCCATGCAAGAAGAGCTTAATCAGTTTGAACGAAATAAGGTTTGGACACTAGTGCCAAGACCAACTCACCAAGGAGTTATTGGAACTAGATGGGTTTATAGAAACAAGATGGATGAGAATGGCATTGTGATAAGGAACAAGGCCAGACTCGTAGCTCAAGGATATTGCCAAGAAGAGGGTTTTGATTTTGATGAGACATACGCTCCTGTCGCTCGTCTTGAAGCAATCCGCATGTTTCTAGCGTATGCAGCGTTCAACAAGTTCATGGTGTATCAGATGGACGTGAAGAGTGCCTTCCTGAATGGTAAACTCCAATAAGAGGTATATGTGGAGCAACCACCAGGATTCATCAACAATCATGGTAAGGGTATGGTTTACAAGCTAAACAAAGCACTGTATGGGCTTAAGCAAGCACCCCGAGCATGGTATGGCACTCTCTCTATCTTCCTCATTGGTAAAGGTTTTTCAAAAGGCAGCGTTGATACAACGTTATTTAAAATCACCAATGACGAAGATACTCTCTTAGTCCAAATTTATGTTGATGATATTATATTTAGTTCTACTAACAAGCGTCTGTGTGAGAAATTTCGAAAATGATGCGAGAACAATTTGAAATGAGCATGATGGGGGAATTAACTTTCTTCTTAGGATTCCAAGTTAAACAACTCCATAATGGCATATTTATAAACCAAGCTAAATACACAAGAGATATGATTAAGAAATTTGGTATGGAAAATGCATCATATTCAAAAATTCCAATGAGCCAAACGCTTAAGTTAGATAAAGATGAAAGTGGAAAGAAAGTTGATATCACTAACTATAGAGGTATCATTGGATCACTTCTTTATCTTATTGCTAGTAGACCTGATATTATGTTCTCGGTATGCATGTGTGCACGATTCCAAGCTGATCCTAAAGAGTCACACTTAAGTGCTGCCAAGAAGATCCTTAAATACCTAAAAGGCACACAAAATGTGGGCTTATGGTATCCAAGGGACTCTCCTTTTGAACTAATTGGTTACTCAGATGCAAATTTTGCAGGTTGCAAAATAGATCGTAAGAGTACTAGTGGTACATGTCAATTTCTAGGTGATAGGTTAGTTTCATGACATAGTAAGAAACAACAATCCATAGCTACCTCCACAGCCGAAGCTGAGTATGTAGCTGCAGGAAGTTGTTGTGCACAAGTGTTATGGATGAGGCAACAACTTAGAGATTATGGAATAATCCTAGGCCCAACCCCCATTCATTGCGATAACCAAAGCGCTCTAGCCATGACTCAAAACCCTGTTCTTCATTCCAGAACCAAACACATTGACATTAGATACCATCGTCGTCGTGACCACGTTCAAAAGAAAGATATCTCCATGCACTTCATTAGAACTGACAAACAATTGGCAGATATTTTCACCAAAGCACTCAACGAACAACGTTTTCTCACTTTGAGAAGTGAATTAGGTATGATTGATTTAAACGCATAATCATTTTGCATCATATTTTATTAGACATATAATTTAGGGAGAATCCACTTGATTTATGTCTAAAAGATTTTCCTAATTGGTACAAATTATCAAATTTAGGGGGAACCTTAAAGTTGTACTTGACCATAACTGCAAGCGTTAATGATCAAAATTTTCAGATGCATGATCATCAACGCTCATTATTACTCATGCATAAAATATTGGACGCTCAAACATAAAAAGTCTTTTCAATCCTAAGCGTCTAATTTTCTAATGATATATCAACCAGTGATATCAGTTAAGTGTTGAACCAATCCCATTCAACACTTAATATAAAATGTTTGTTTTTAAAGTCATGCATAAATTTTACAAGCTTTTTGAAGTAGTGGGTAGACTCAAAAGTCTATTTTGTACTCTACTCGCACGCTTCTATCACATCAAACTGGCGGGTAATCAAACCTTTTAAAATGACGGTTCAGAGATAGCACGTGTTTGTGTACGTGTCAGTGTACCATCAGGCGCGTGTGCGACACTCTGAAAATAGCGAACATTTTTTTTTTATCTCGGATGTCAAATCATTATATATGAGAATTACCAAATGTAACTTCTCTCTCTTACACAAAACTCGCATCCGCAGTTAATGAATTTATGGCTGAGATTAAAAAGTCCTTACACATGTCTAAATCCTACAAGGACTAGAGAACACAAGTTTCAAAATTTTTACTGTGTCATTTGAAACACAATTTCTGCAGAAAAATCATTCATTATCACTCAAAGATTTCTGCAAATTTCTCTCTCTCTCTCTCTCTCAAAGCAAAAGCAATTCTCAGTTCACTTTACTTTAAAAAAAATGGCACCAAAGAAAGCTTTATCTACATCTGTCGAGTCTGTCATCAAGGTCACTGAAGGCCATGTTGTCGATCGAAAATTCTTGTATGATCAATCCCAGATCAACCTGCATGATATGATGGATACTGTTACAAAGGTTGGACTCAAGAATTTCTTAACACAGTACTCATACTTATTTCCGACGAAAGTTGATACATTCTGGAGGACTGCAAAACTCTCGGAGGACAAGAAGTCTATTTCTTGCCTCCTCCCTATGTCCAAGAAAGAGCCAGCAAAAGAATTTGTGTTGACTGCTGACTCCATTGCAAAGAACTTTAATCTTCTTAATGACGGTGATGCACTGGATAGTGTCACTTTGGCACAAATCAAGGAAGCATGGACAGTTATGAGGGCGTACGATGGTGTACCCTATACCCAGCATTTTGAAAAGAAAGATCTGGTATATCAGTACAGACTGTTGGTTGATTTCTGCAGTAAGATTATGGAATGCAGAGTGGGCACGTTTGATAAGGTCAACCCCACACAATTTCAGATGATGACTGCTATACTCCTCTCCATCAAAATCAACTGGAGTGAGTGCATCTTTGGAAGGTTTAGGGGCTGTCTGAACACCCCAAATAAACCGTATCAACTTGTTTTGAGTGACCTTCTGTACATATCAGACTGTGTTTACTCATCTAGTCTCCCGCTGAATAAGACCAAGTTCTTGGGAAGAAGGATTCTGACCAATTTATTCAATCCTCCCAAAATTGGTGGTGCTGCTAAACCACTTTCTGAGCGTCAGACTGTACGTGAAGCGTCTGATGAAGAGGTTGAGCGTCCTGCTCAAGAGGAATCCGTGAAGCGTCCGACTGCTACTAAGAAGAGGGCTCCTAGAAAGCCCAAGGCACAAGCTGTTCTTGCTCCTCAGAAGAATGATGAGGAAACTGATGAGGATGCACAGGACAAGTTACCTTTCAAGCAGAGGAAGCTGGAAGGAACCATCAAACAAATTGAATTCGATGAACCAGCTGCTGCTCCTCTTGCTCAAGCGATCAAACTAGTTGAAGGCGTCAACGTGAAGAAAATCTTCAAGCGTTCCAGGACAAGCACGCGGAGCTGCTATTGTTCCTAAAGAGCCTGAGACTGTTGAGCCATGCGCTCAAGTTGCAGTTGAGCCAAGCGCTCAAAGTGTTGCTGTTGAGACAAGCTCTCAGGGTAAGTTTATTTCTTCCCACAACATTCCTATTCCTACATCTGTAGAAGATCCTGCTCTTATAGAGGATAGTTCATATGTTACAGCTTTTGTTCCAGCTACTGCTGAAGCGTCAACAGATGTCAATCTAGATGTTGAGATGACAGAAGTTGTGGCGATTGCCAAAGACATTGCCGCAGAAGCTGCTGCAATTGAAACTGAGGAACCTGCTTTAAAATAGGTTCAGTCATCAATCCCTGTTCCAGCTATAACAGAGGCACACTCAGAAGGTTAGAGCGTTACTGAAGACGTTACAAAATCAAGACACTTCTTCCAACTGGACCTGCTGAAGACGATTGATCATTCAATCAACTACATGCCCCCAACTCGAAGAAGATTTCATTCTTGCCGGATATAATGAAGACAGATATATTGCTGCTGAGAATGAGATTGCTTGCTGATTAACATCGACAATAAAATCAGGGATATAGTGTTTAACACTGAGATGACAGAAATTGAGAGAAAATATTATAGGGCCATTGAACTACAAAAAACTCCTGGTCAAATACCATCCTCTCTCATTCTTCAACAAGATAGACAAGGAGGAACAACTCCTAGATGTGATGTGGATCTGGCGTATTTCCTCGACGATGGCCATAGCAAGCCTACAAGTTTTGCTCTTAGAGACTACAATATTCGTGTGTATGAGCCACTTTGCCCTAGCTTGCTCAATCCATCAGAGGCAGTCTTGAACCGAGAAGGCCACATACACTTTCCTCATATTGCGAATAGTCCTGCAAATCTCGCTTTGGTCAATCCACTTCGCCTATGGAAAAATAAAGCAGTTCATGCCGGTGAGTGTCTCGAATCTCTCACAGATCTGATCCAGACTGAAGCTGATGCATATTTTGATAGCGTCTGGAATGCTAACTATCAGACCGATAGATATCAATTTGAATCAATTAGAGATATTCACCATGAAGGCATTAGAGCTATTGTCAACGCTGGCACAGACTACTGCATGAACAAAGTCAATTGGGTTGAAGCATACATGGGAAACAAGTACACTTTCTCAAAATTAGTTCAAGCTCCCCATTTGTTCGGCATAGGCATGCATGACAAGAAGCGTCATTTCGCCAAGTATTGCCTGAAGAAGCGTCAACAGAGAGTTGGACCTGTTCTTAAGCTCCCACTAATTAGACATCAAATTGAACAATGTCTGCGTCAAGAGCTTCACAGACTGTCCATTACTCCTCTACATTTCCACGCTTAAGCGTCTACCAGCGGCAGTACTCAAATTAGTAGCCTGAATTTTGCTCCCAGCCACTGTGAAGATAATTTTAACTTGATGGTGAAGATTATGACTCCATTATCTCATTTCGAAAAAATCTTCACTGCCAATCTCAGACAATGGAACGGCTCCGTCATCAATGCATTTCGAGGATATCCACTGCTCCCTTCTATCCGCAAAGAGGTACTCAATCATTATGAGTTTGTCCTCTCACTGCTAGAAAGAAATTAGGGACTAGCTCAAGCAATCTATCCATATTTAGAAGAGTACTATGCTGCTTACGTGCCTGACGATCAGCGTCTCAAGTCTCTTCCCTCTGACTGCTTGATTGGATTTTCTAGAAATTACTCTACAGATTCCATTTTCTCTATCTCTCAAGCGCCGTCCAAAGTCTTTCCGCATCATGTGCTTGATATCATTGGTCCCATGTACATCAGGGCCATTGATAGTCCTCTTCGCACATTTATTTCTGGTTTTTGCTGTTCTAAATCCGGACTCACTGAACTTTTGGAAGCTTCGTCCACGTCTTTTGCCGATTTAGCAAATTGGAACTTCCAATTCGATGACTTTCGCCAAATAGAGTCAGCGCTAGAGGAAGCCCCTGCTAAGGCAATTGAAGCGTCCACTTCTGAAGTTGCCAATTTTCCAGCGTCTGCTGACGAACCTGTTCAAGCGTCTCCACCAGAGGATATTCCTGACGCTCCTGAACCTGTTACTGCTGATGTTGTTGAAGATCTCTCTCTTGACGTACGATGCACTGCCTTTGATCCAGCATATCGAGCTCCCCTTGACTCTCTAAAACACTCATCCAGATTGAAGCGACCGACTCCTCAAGTGGTTCAATCAGATGAGAGTCAATCTTTTGGTCCTTTGCTCAAATCCGTTCTGGAGGATATCAGTGCTCATGCTACTCGGAATGAAGAATCCCTTCATTGGATTAAAGAAGATTTGGCAAAGATTGAGTCTCACGTTATGAGCGCTCAGATTGCTCATATGCATAGCTCAGCTCAAGCGGCTGTTGGTGAGTGCAGACAAAGTTTTCAAGAAATGCATGATGCTAATCACGCCAACCAACTTGCCATGAAAGAAGCATTTGAAAAGTGCCTCGACACCCTAGAGACATCTCTGAATGATGCTACCAGCGCCAAGCTTCTTGCACAACAGGAACGCTTCGACAAGCGCTTAGACGACATTACAGACTCTATGTCCCAGATTGCTCATTAGGTCAGTTTACTTACGGAACATTTTCTTAAATCTAATGATGGCAATAAGGGGGAAGAGAGGAAGAAAGGAGAAAAAAGGAAAACGTCTAGTTCAAGAGCTCAAGAGCCTCCGCCTCTTAAGCGTCAAGTCTTAACCTCTCCTTCTGCGCTAAGTCTCCCATCTTGGATAACTGCTTTTAAAGTAAGTGACTCTGCTAGAGCACCTAGTAGAACACTGAGGGAACCTCCAAGAGCACTATATCCAAATCTACCAATACCTACAAGAGCAATGTTAGAACATTTTGACATCCCTCTTCAAAGAGCATGTATTCCAGAACCTTTAGATCCAAGAATTTTAGCTGAAGAGAGGCAGATGTCTGACTTCATCCGAACTTTCCGAATTTGTCTAAGGTATATTGGTATTTGATCCGACTGATTGGGATAAACACT
This sequence comes from Buddleja alternifolia, assembly GCA_019426215.1. Taxonomy (NCBI): domain Eukaryota; kingdom Viridiplantae; phylum Streptophyta; class Magnoliopsida; order Lamiales; family Scrophulariaceae; genus Buddleja; species Buddleja alternifolia. Next base: position 8,499,537 of record CM033406.1, read on the forward strand.
TTACTACTTTCAAGAAGAGACAACAAAAAGAAAATAAGCTTATAATCAACAAAGATCATGAAGCGATGATGACCTTGGAAGATAATTTGACTGAAGCTATTCGAGCTGAAATGTCCAAACGATACAAAGTTAGATCAAGTCATTAAAGCTTTTTGATTTGCATTATGTATATTCTTGTCAATTATATTATGTTTGTTTAGATGTAAAAATGCTTGTAATCTTTGATATATATATAAAATGCATATTTAAGCTGAAACATCTCGTTGAAGCGTAACTAACTTTAACTAACCGTATCTAATCAAAGCTAACTTTTATTTTGGCTGTCTAACTCTTGATCTATAAAAGAGTAAGTGTTGCTATCATCAAAAAGGGGGAAATTGTTAGGAATTTCATGTTAGATGTTTTGATGATGACAATTAGGACTTTTTGTTAGACCCCAAAATATGTAAGTTTGTTTTCAGCTTTGAAGCGTTAGATTTGTAATAGGCTTTGTTTTATTTTTATTCTAGATTGTTAGGTTAAGTTGTCTTAGACTGAGCGTCTGATATGTTCTGAGTGAGTTTATCAGGAATAAAGTTTGAAGAGTCAAGCGCCTGAAGTCTGAATAAAGATGAAGATTCCAAGCGTCTAGAATGACCAGCTACACCAAGCGTCACCTTATAGGATAGAAGTAATTCAAGGTTGAATAAGCATCTATCAATGACTGATTTCACCTGAATTTATTTCTAAGTCTAGAAGGAGTTTAATGCAAATATTCTCAATGCATTAAGTGCCAACGGGCATTTAATTAAAATGCATTAAATGCTGATAAGAGCATTAAATGTGATAAGCACTTTCAGACGTACGGAGAAGCCACCCTATTGGACTGTCAACTATTCAAAGACTGCAGCACCAACTTTTGTGCAGCAGATTTTCAGGAAAAAGGACAAAAGTTGTTCACTCGCGGAAGTGAGAGACACGCGCTCGTGCATAAATGGACACTTTTTCCAAGAATGCCTATAAATAGGACTTCAACAACAAGCCAAACATAGAGAACAATTAAAAAGTTGAATTGTTGTTGCATTGAAGTCTCGTTCCTTACAATCTCAGAAAAGCCAAAATTTTCAAGAAAATATTCTCTTTGCTTTTTTTCAAATCCTGAGACAGTCAACCAATATCTCAAACATTCTTTTCGAAGAAACCCACATTACTACTGAGATATTTCTAGTTGTTTGAACTTTATCAAAATCAAACAAACCTTTTAGATAAACCCCTATCCAAGCCTCGCGATCTGTGTGAAGTCGAAGTTGGATACTTGCCATATTTCTGGGTGAAAGAAGCAAGGGGATTGAAGTGATTTGGAGCAGAAATCTGTGTGATCAAGGAGCTCAAGTCATCGACATCCATCTCTCCCTAATTTGTAGAAGATTCTGTGTGATTCTTTGAAAATCATTTTAGTGGATTGCCTCCAAGTGTTCAAGGAGAAGAAGGATGTAGTTGGGATTACACCACCCAACGAACCTTACAAATATTGTTCTTTACTTTACTTTCAGCATTCATATTGTCATATCATAAACTGATAAAGTAAAACTTAATCAAACGCTAAGCAACTAAATACACTTCTTGTGACGCTAAAGCTTTCAAAGAGAAGACTCCAAAAATTATTCCGCTGTGCTAACACTGATCAAAGAAGTGAACGCTCAAACCTATTTGGTTGTAGTATTCAAGTTTTGAAATCTAAGTTAACTTTCTAAAAAGAGTCATCGTTAGATGCTTCACCAAAGTGCCTAGATTTTAAGTGAACGCTTAAGTCAAGCGTTAGACACTTCAAGCATCCAAAACCATAATTTTAATACGAATCTTTTTGAAGTCGGAAAAGACTTCAGGGTCTATTCAACCCCCCCCCCCTCTAGACCCTTTCGTATGCCACTTGGGACCAACACTCAAATACAACACAATCAGGCCCCTTGTACACATATTTGTACAAATACTTAACACTTTTAATGCTACTCCATATCTCAACATTTATATGACAATCATATTTTAGTAGCTAAGCTATTTTTCAATCCTTCATATAGCTCGGCACAAATTTCATTTTGGTGAAATCTTACCCATCTTAATTTTTGAGTCTCAATCTTGACGTAGTTGTCGACAACATATTATTGTAATAAACGCCCTCTATGGAGAAGAATTGATGGAATAACTCCACGAATCTGACGTTAGATAAATACATTTATATTTAAGTATCACATTTTCTAAAAACCGCATTTACTAAAAGTACATAAAGTTATTTGTACCTGCAACATATACGCATAATAGTCACAACATGTAATTCTACTTCCATGAATTGAATGGAAGTCACTATTCCAGCTGTACGTCCCGTACAGAAGTAATAATGGATTTTTGGTTTGAATACATGAGAAAATAAGTTTTTAAATAAATACCTTTTCTATTATTCTCTCCCAAATTTTCTTTCATACTATTTTCTTGAAATTCATGTGTTAAGTGCGAAGAACATTTAAATAATTCCAAACCCTTTTTCCTAAAAAGCCAAGATTCAATATTCTCCTTGCTAGCACTGGTGAAGATAATTGAGGGTATGAGCTAGGGTGTGGATACATCTCAGAGGTGCATATCTTGGGGCACTAGAGCAAATTAATTCGAAGACTTTGGTAGGGAGTAGCTTAAAAAGACGTTCCTGCTTTAAAGTCTACAAGAGGTATACATGAATAAACTTTCTCCTAGGATAGTTTTGAATCCGATGGTACCATGGCAACCTAGCCCTAATGTCGGGGATTCCACTTTAAATTTTTAAATTATATGTTTTCCGCTGCGCCGGTATCCCCGGGGGTTGTACCAATCCCAACAGTGGTCTCGAGGCCAAGGTTTGACATGGCTCGATTCTTTTTGTGTTTATATGCTTTAAAATTAGTTTTATTACATATTGGAATTGGTTGGATTTTCTATTTAATTCTTGGATCCGTTGATTTGGTATTAATCTAAAAAATCGAACGGCTTCGTTTTTATGATTTTAATAAAAAAAAATGGAATGTCATCGTCGCAGCAGTGCTGCAGGAACAGCACCGCTGCGCGACGGCGACTGCTATTCGTCGCTGCATGATTGCGACTGTAGGGGAAAATTAGGAAAAGAGGGAATAAGGAAGGATGCCAACTGTAGCAGGCTGGCCAGCTATGAGCTTGTTGATGAAATATATGGAAATGGAGAGGAGAAAAAGAGGAAACAAGGAAGGTGAAAAATGAGCAATGGTAGGTCTCCACTACTGTATGAGAATGGCAGGTCTCCACGACTGTATGAGAATTGAAAGGTCTCCACGACTACATGAGAATTTGCAGGTCTCTACGACTGCATCAGAAATGGCAAATCTCCACGACTGCGTGAGAAATGGCAAGTCTCCATGACTGCATGGGAATCGGCAGGTCTGCACGACTGCATGAGAATGGCATGTCTCCACGACCGCATGAGAAATGGGAAGTCTCCACGACTGCACAAGAAAGAACAAGCCTCTATGATTGCACCATGGCATAACTGGAAGCTGTGGCTCAGCTAATGTTTTGTAAAATTTATTAATTGAACTAACAAGTTGGTTAGTGGGAAGAATGTTGTTTGTATTTTCAGGATAGGTTCCTACGCTAAAAAAGAGAAAAGGTATGCGGCTCCGGAAAAATGTAAGTATTTTTCATAATATTGAATGTTTTAAGTTACATGTACGTATGCTAAACGAGCACCATATATATTATTAATTAGCAAAATGGTCAAACATGAAGATTATGATAAGTCAACTAGCAGAGCTGGCTAACCTGTCCCCCTCGGGGGAGGAAAACATGTTTGGTGTGTTTAAAATTTTTAGGGAAAACAAGAGACATCCTTAGAAATGTTGTACAAAGACAATTCAGTAGACAAACAAGTAAGTATGATCATTTCACATCAAAATATTATGATGAAAAGTATTTAAAAATGCAGGAATGAGGAGAAGATATACTAAGGCATATTCATAATATTCCCTTAAGGGGAAAAACCACCACAAGTTGTCTCTGCCTAAAACAAGGCAGGCAAAACATAAAATCAGAAACTAAATTGTCCAAGGGGCTACATATACCCCAAATCAAAAGAAGGAAAATAAAGATTGTTCAAAAAGGGTTACACATGCCCGAAACCAACACAAATATTCTTAAAATGAAGTTATGCTGCGGGATTAGTTTCAATTGTCGTAGGAGTGTCATCCACCTGACCGGAAGGAGTCACATCTCCTGCTGTGGATTGGTTAGCCACAACCTCAGCTGGTTGACCAATTGTGAGAGGTGTCAAAGGAGAAACCGGAAGAGGATCCTCTTGAGGAGCACGGGGATGTTCATCCCTAGAGTGAGCCATGAAAGCTTCCGCAGAGTCCAAGAAGGAAGAAGAGCTTCCAGTTGGCGGGTAATTTTTGTTAGGTTAATGTCCTCAAAGGCCACTAGAGGATTAGTTAATGATAGGACATTATCAAATTGTAATTGTTTTTAATCAATCAATAAAAGTCATTTTAGTTGTTTACTTTTATATTGGCATTTATATATAATAATCATCTATAAGTTCAGGAGCACAAGAGTTAACTCTCTAAGGCACTAGAAGAGTTTGATACTTGTGTACTAAAATAGTCTGCAAGCCAAAGATTTTCAATTGGTCATTGAAAATCGTGAAGACTTGTATGATATGAGTTTTGACAATAAAGGTGCCCATCAATCACTAGGAAGTAGTAAAGAACTTATATCATAGGTGCACTAATGGAAATAGTGGCACTCAAACATGACTCGCATCGATTCTGTCACATGAATTTTCACTTTTTGACAGTAAATGACAGAATTGATTAATTGTAATAGGTGTGTCTGAACTTTAGACTTGAGGAATCAAGTTGAAGATATACTTGTGACATTAGGTTTGTCATTAGAGTAGTTAGGAAAAATTCACCCGTTGGTGGGGTCAACCTCGAACTATAACCCAATGGGCAAGTAAAAATCTTAACTAATATCCCATATAGGATTCGTTCCCTCATAAGTGAACGAGGAATTATCCTATGCATTTATAAGTAAGTTAGATCTTAAAGTCTTTGGCCAAAGCATTCACTGATCTGAACTTATTATCAATATAGCATAGTGTCAAGTAAGTGAATTTGACTAAAAACCATGACTCTCACTTGACCGGGATAAGGGAACGAAAATTTTGTATTCACACGGTATTTACAAATGGAAAGTTAAAAATGATCTAATCGTTTCATCTTATTTGGGTTAAAATATGGATCTCTTGTCTGGCTAGGTAGGACCCATATTCAATGGAATCCTCCCATTGCCAAATATAGATGAACTTAAAGAGTCATGTTTAAAAAGAAAAACTTGATGAAAAAATAGAATATTTCTTGTGGTGGTAATATTTTAAGTATTTGATACTTGAAATTAAATAAATGGAATTATTTATTTGAGGAAATAAGTTAAATCATTTATGATTTAATTAATATAATATTTCTTGGAGAAATAAAATTAATTAAATGAGTTATCTATTATTTAATTGGATTAATTAATTGGATTGAACTAATTAATTAAATATTGGATTACACTAAGCTCAAATTGATGAATCAAGTGGCACACCAAGCCCTATAAGGGGCGGCTATTAGGCATGTTGCATGGGCTTATTTTGAGCCCAAGGTGATAACTTAAGTGATATAAAAATCACATTAGTTATAAGAATAGGTCATAAGTTACATTACACAAACCACAAGAAATAGAATTCCTCTCCCTTCTTCTCTCTTTGGCCGTCGACTTCAAGTAAGAAAAGGAGGAAGATTTTTCATCAACTATTTTCTGGCGAGACACTTTAGAGGCAGAACAATTGGACTGCTTACATCATCATAGTTTCAGCCAGAGCAATTTCGCAAAGAAGTTAAAGAATTCAAGATCGTCCGAATTATCAACCACTTTGCTACAATGGGTAAAATTTATTTTACCCTATCGTACATACGTGTGATAAATCCCGGGATTGATCCTGTCATGGGAAAAATCTGAAAAAAATTATAAATTCCGTTTTCCGCTGCGTTTGGTGATTTTTCCCCAACTGTGGCATCAAAGCCAAATTGCGGGGTTCGGCGTATGTAAATTATGTGTAATTATGTGATATTTATGCATGATTTATAATTTTTGTGGATGATTAGATATGTGGATTTCGCGTTACTTGTGTTCTTGAGGAATTATTTATTTTTGTTCCTGAATTAGAAATTAATGAAAATTGGATTTTATATAATTTTCATGTGATGGATAAATATAAATTGAAAATTATGCTGTCGACCCGTCTCCGTGGTGCGCGCACACAGCGCACAATGGGCTCGCTACCCATAACATGCGAGCCCACCCGTGTGTTTTTTAACACACGGGTTTGCATTCGGACCCGGGTCATTTATTAAATAATATATTTTATTTAAATTTGATTAAAATTGAATTTTAATGCAAAAATAAATAATATTAATTATTTGATAGAAGTATATTTATTTTCATCGAATCTAATGTTAATTAAAGTTGGACTTTGAATTAAATTAGATTACATCTATTGTGAAATTCATTTATTGAACTTAGAAGTTCATTTTTTTTTAAAGTTGGATTTTATTAGAAAATTAATTGGAGTTCACTAAAATTGAATTTTCAAATAGATATAAATAAATTAGTTTCCTCAAGAATATGAAAACAATAATTAAATTTGAAATTTAATTAGAAATTAGCATATATGTTTTTCGTGTGTTATGTGAATGATATCATGTTTGACATGTTATGTGATGGAAGACATGATTCATGGTCTTGTAAAGGCCTTTTTGAGCCTAGTTTTATTTTCTTTCTAGATAAAATTTGTATAGGTGAATATATATTGAATGTAATAGATTGAAATAGAATAGGCCCAAAGGAGAAATTCAAGTCGAGCCGAGGAGATTCAAAAAGGAGCTTTGGAAGCTTTATTATAGTTTCTTTTTATTTTATGATTGAAACATTGAATTGTTTCAATCTAGTAAATATATTCCATGAATCATGTGTTGTTAGATTTCTAGGATTTCTATTTATTTATTTTAATCCATGATTGTATGCATGATATGAAATGGATTAATGTGCAAAGTGAGACCTAATAAATAATTAAATTCTCCCACTTAGAAAAATATTAAGTTAGTAAAGGGTACTAGGTATCCTGTCCTCCACTGAACTTAGGAGAAATTTAAGCGATATTAATATATAATATCGTCCCTAAGCAATGGGGGTTATATATTGAAAAATATTTTTAATTTTTCCTAAGTGCATGAAATGCTGTTGGTCGAAAACAAATATCACCCCAAATACCAGCAAAATGTTGGAAGGTGAAATTCAATTGTTAGACTAATACATAGTCAATAGGTTGAACTTAAATTATTCATAAATCAATAAAGGTTGAGATTTGATGAATAATGGACAAAGGGATTGACTCATCCATTTGATGGGTTGATGTTGGAAATCACTTTAATAGATTGATTAGGTCAAATACCAGCAAAAGGTTGCAACCTATTAATCTAGTTAAACAACTCAATCACCACGACGAAGCCTTGCAACGATGACTTCCGAATTCCACATTGGGACCTGTGGATTTTTGAAAAATGTAGTGGGAGCCAATTTTATTTTAAAAGTCCTTAATTCAAACTTGGAACAACAATTACATTAGAATCTAATAAGTCTTTTTACTTGTTTGCAGTTATTTGCTTATTATATCTCTCACCATGACTATCAACCCACTATCTATACTACTTGAAAAGAACACTTTGACTGGTCCTAACTATGTGGACTGGCTCCGAAACTTGAGGATAGTCATCAATATAGAGTCACTAAGGTATGTATTGGATGCTGATATCCCAGCCGTGCCCGCAAGGACACGTGCTAATGAGGAGAAAGTTACGGCTCATGAGAAGTGGGTCAAAGACGACGTCCGGGTTCGTGGGTACATGCTGGGCTCAATGATAAATGAGTTGTAGAGGTTCCATGAAAAAATAGCCTCGGCAAGGGCTATTTTGGCACACCTGGTGGAGCTCTATGTTGAGCACAGTCGCACTGCTCGGTATGAGATATCGAAAGAGCTCTTTGGAGCCAAGATGAAAGAGGGAGAAAAAGTTGGGGAGCATGTTTTAAAATTGATTTCAAAAATTGAGAGGTTAGAGGCCCTCAACTTCAATATGGACTCACAACTACAAATTGATCTCATCTGCAGTCACTTCCAGACTCCTTTTCCCAATTCATTATGAACTTCAACTGCAATGAGATAGAATGCAACTTGGCTTGGTTGATGAACAAGCTGAATACTGCACAATCTCAAATGAAGCCAAAGGGAAAAGAGGCAGCCTTGGTCATCACTTCTAAGCCTAAAAAAGAGGAGAAGAAGAAGACTAAGAAAGCTACTAGCACACCGGGTCCACATGTTAAGATAGACAAAGGAAAGGGATAAACTCATAAAGTGATGAAGAGCAAAGGGCCAAAGGAAACAGATAGGTGCCTTCACTGCGGTGAGCTGGGCCACTGGAGGAGGGAGTGTCCAAATTTTGGCAAAGGTGCACCAGGTATGGAACTTTTTGTTTTAGAAACCAATTGTTCTATAACTGTATTTTTTACTTCGTGGATACTTGATTTTGGAGCTAGTGCTCACGTTTGTGTAATGAATCAGGATTTGCAGCGAAGTAGGAAACTAGACCATGGAGAGGTGTTGATCAGTGTTTGCAGCGGGCAGAGTGTCGCAACTTCTCGCATTGGATCAACTTCTTTATGTTTATCATCTAGTCATCTTTTAATTTTAGAGGATGTTTTGGTTTTGCACAACAGGCTTAAGAACATTAATTTAATTCCTATGTTGGTTAGGAACAATTATGTTTTTAATTTCATTGACAGTACATGCAGCATTTTATTTAATGATAATATTGTTGGCATTGCTACTTTAGTCAATGGCCTCTATTATTTAAACATGCCAAATGAGTGTGTTGCAACTGTTATCTCAAAGAAGTGTGGTAGGAAAAGTACTAACCTAAGCTTAAAGTGGCATCTAAGACTAGGCCATGCTGGCAAGCGAAAGATACACAAGATGGGTTAATTGACCCATTGGGATCAGATCCCTATCCGACTTGTGAATCTTGCCTCAAAGGCAAAATGGCTAGATCACCCTTCACCGGGACTTTTGAAAGAGCCACTGAAGTACTAGGACTTGTGCACACCGACGTTTGCGGACCATTTGGAGAAATGGCTCATGGAGGTTTCCACTATTTCATTACTTTCACTGATGACCATTCAAGGTATGGTCTAGTGTATCTAATGAAGTATAAGTCTGGATCATTTGATAAGTTCAAAGAATTTAAGGCTTTGGTGGAAAAACAAACTGGTTATCATATAAAAGCACTACGATCGAATCGTGGAGGTGAATATAAGAGTGATGAATTTGATAAGTTCCTAAAGGAACATGGATAATATTGCAACTCACACCACCATCAATTCCACAACTAAATGGGGTAGCAGAGCGTAGGAATCGAACGCTATTGGATATGGTTCGATCTATGCTCAGCTACACTGATTTACCCATCTCTTTGTGGGTTCATGCACTCCTTACAGCTGTTCATATCTTGAATAGATGTCCTTCCGAGTCCGTTCCTAAGACCCCATATGAGATATAGAGAAATAGGAAACCAAACCTTAAGTATATTAAGGTCTAGGGATGCTCTGCCTACATCAAATAGACGAAGGCAGAGAAATTTGAAGCAAGGTCCCTTAAAGGACGTTTTGTCGGTTTTCTCGAGAATTCCATGGGATACCTTTTCTATATGCAAGATGATCAAACAATCATTGTTGCACTACAAGCGCACTTTCTAGAAGATGAATTCATTCTAGAAGGTAGTATAGGTAGAAAAATTGCTCTTAATGAACAAGATGAAACACCTAGGGAAACGACTATTCAAGAAACACACACTGAACCCGATGAAACACAACCAACATTGTGAAGATCTGGTAGAATACCACATGAACCTGATAGGTATTACGGGTATCTTCTATAAGAGGAACAGGGTGTCCACACTATAGCAGTGGGAGTTCAAAGGGATAACCCTTCTACTTACGATCAAGCAATGATGGACATCGACTCTGCAAAGTGGCGAGAAGCTATGCAGACAGAGATAGACTCGATGTATTCCAGCCAAGTCTGGACTCTAGTAGATCGTCCTGATGGCATTGCACCTATAGGGTGCAAGTGGATCTACAAAAGAAAGATAGGCCCGGATGGAAACATATACAAGACAAGGCTTGTAGCAAAAGGTTATAGTCAAAAGGAAGGAATTGACTACCAAGAGACCTTTTCACCTATGGCAATGATCAAGTCTATTCGAATTCTGCTTGCAATAGCTGCACACTTGGACTATGAGATATGGCAGATGGATGTAAAGACGACTTTCCTAAATGGATTCCTCAAAGAGGACATCTATATGGAGCAGCCTAAAGGCTTTGCATCTGGGTCTGATATCCATAAGGTGTACAAACTTAAGAGATCCATTTATGGACTTAAGCAAACCTCTAGGAGTTGGAATCTACTTTTTGACGAAGCTGTCAAAGGATTTGACTTTGTCAAAAACGAAGATGAACCATGTGTTTCCAAGAAGGTTAGTGGGAGTAAAAAACTTTCCTTGTCTTATATGTGGATGACATTCTACTCCTAGGAAATGACGTAGGAACGCTTACATCAGTCAAAAGATGGCTTTCAAATACACTCTCCATGAAAGACTTGGGAGAGGCGACCTATATTCTAGGGATTCGTATCTACAGAGATAGAACAAATAGAATGATAGGACTTTCCTAAACCCTTTACTTAGAGAAGGGCCTAACTGTTGGGAAAAAATGCATAAAACAAAAAACGCAGCGGAAGACAAAATATTTAAATTTGGTTTCGAATTCAATTACAGTTATTCTCGTTTGTTGAATTCTGAACTTGCTTTGTAATCCCTTCTTGAACAACAAATTCATTGTTGTCTCTAAATTGCCACGCAGGAGTCAAAAGAGAAAATCTTCTTCTTTCTCTTGGGGAAGACGGCTAGAGAGAAAGAGATAGGTTGGAGAGCTTGGACTTGGAGAGAAAGTTATGACTTAAATCACTTAGTTATTTTTTTCACTAAGTAGTATATTTATACTACAATAGAAAACAATAACCTAGGTCACTCACTACTACAAAAATACACTATTAGAGCGCACCTATTACAGCGGTTTTTAGAAAACCGCTGAACGGAGGGGCCTATTACAGCGGTTCAAAGAAGAACCTCTATAATAGGTCAAAACGGATGACCTATTCAACGAAAAACCGCTGTAATAGCTCGGTTCTATTACAACAATTTTTCGTTGAACCGCTGTAATAGCTCGGCTATTATAGCGGTTCAACCAAGAATTGCTATAATAGCATTTTCCCCCCAACAAATAGAAAACCCACCCAATTTCCCCCCCATTTTCCCTCTCTCACTCGGCTCTCTCTATCTCTACTCTCTCTCGGCTGACTCTCTCTCTCGGTCGACTCTCTCCCTCTCGCTCGACCACCACCACCACCACCACCATCACCCTCGTCGCTGGCCGCCCCACCATCACCTTCTCTCACTCTCGCTTTCTCTCTCTCCTTCTCTCTCTTTCTCTCTCTTTCGCTCGGCCGTAGCTCCGCCGCCTGTCCCCCCCGCCGCCGCCCGTCCACCGCCACCTTGTAGGTAAGAGTTTCTCTCTCTCTCTCTCTCTCTATATATATATATATATGTGCATATATATATATATTTAACTCTCTCTCTTTCTATATATATATATAAGCTAGCCGCTGCCGCCACCGCCGCCATTTAGCTTGTGCAAATTTGGGGTTATTTTTTTAGATAAATATGAATACATATACACACACATATAGAGTATAGAGTTTGAGTTAGATAAATATTTGTGTAGGTATATTTTGTGTATGTGTGGATGTATGTATATTTGTGTATGTGTGGGTGTATGTATATATATTTATGTATGTGTGGGTGTATGTATTTGTGTATATGTGGATGTATGAATATATATTTGTGTATGTGTGGGTGTATGTATTTTTGTGTATAGCTGGGTGTTAATTACATTTAATTTGGGATTAAATTGTGGTGTTTTGTAGTTTAGGGTACATTGATCCAACTGGTGATTTATATTTATACTTAGATATTGAAAATATAATACTTTATTTATAGTTTTATGTGATTTATGTGATCCAACTGGTGATCAATATTTGAAGTTGCTTTATGTGATCCAATTGGTGATCAATATTTTCGTATAGTGAGATCAATAATTTGGGTTTGTTGTGGGTGAAAGATTAGAATGTTGGGTTTGTTGTGGTTGAAAGATACGAATTTTGTTGGTTGCAAGTTTGGGGGAAGATAAAGTCGAGAACTTGGTAAAAAAATTTGCGTCGTTACTCTGTCGAATTTTTTCTAGAATAATGGGAAATAAATTAAAATGAAAATTATTTAATTAATTCAACTATGAAGTGATATTAAAATTGTTTAATTTAATTAATTCAGAATCAAGATGGATCGAAGTTAGATATTAGCGGATCGTATGTCGGAACAATATGAGAAAGGGGTGAAATAATTCATCAATTTTGCGATTGAGCATGCATCAGATCGGACTAGAATCAGTTGTCCGTGTTTACATTGTTTTGGAAAGAGAATTAGTCCATGTGAATTGGAAGATCATTTGCTGTGTAATGGAATTGATAAAAGCTACACACGTTGGACAAGACACGGTGAGAGCAGTGTCACCTCAGATGATTTGGGTGGTACATCATATCGATCATGGGATTTGGACATGAATGATTATGAGCCTGATCGTTTGGAGGAGATGACAAATGTGATTGAGGAGGATTTGCGAAATTGTCCCAAGATGTTTGACAATTTGACAAGTGATTCAAAGACACCACTGTATAGTGGTAGTAAATTCACAAGATTGAAAGCAGTCCTAAACCTCTACAAGTTAAAAGCCAACAATGGGTGGAGTGATAAGAGTTTCACAGACTTACTTGATCTATAAAAAAACATGCTACCCGAGGATAATGTGTTACCTAATCGTACTTATGAGGCTAAGAAGATGTTAACCTCAATTGGCATGGGATATGAGAGGATACATGCCTGTCTCAATGATTGCATATTGTTTAGAACTGACTATGCATCATTGAAGGTTTGCCCAAAATGTGGCGCCTCGCGGTACAAGAAGAACGGATCTGATCCTGTCAAAACCATGTGGTATTTGCCCATAATACCACGATTTAAGTGCATGTACAGTAGTAAAGAGTTGGCCAAGGACTTGACATGGCATGCTGATAGAAGGCTTGAAGAAAGGATTGAAGATGACAAGATTCGACACCCCTCAGATTCTCCTCAATGGAAAAAGATCGATGATGATTTCCCTGAATTTGGTGAAGAATCAAGAAACCTTTGCCTTGTATTGGCTACAGATGGCATGAACCCTCATGGCTTGCAAAGTAGCTCACATAGTACATGGCCGGTGATTTTGATGATCTACAACCTCCCACCATCGCGATGCATGAAGTGAGAACATATAATGATGCCTATACTCATTTCTGGGCCGAAACAACCTGGAAATGATATAGATGTCTACTTGGCTCTTTTAATTGAGGATTTGAAAGTGTTGTGGGAGACCGGTGTTCAAGTATATGACGGGTTCAGAGAAGAAAATTTCAATCTCAGAGTCATGTTATTTGGAACAATCAATGATTTTCCGACAAGAGCAAACCTTGAGGGATATGGTGTACATGGCCAATGTGGAAGCCCCATATGTGTCAAGAGTACAGATCAATATTGATTGACACACTCTCAGAAATATACATTCCAAGGGCATCGGAGATGGCTAAATCGAAACCATAGATATCATCGGTGGAAAAAAGCTTTCAATGGGAATTTAGAAGAAGGCCAAGCTCCTAAGTGCTTGACTGGTGAAGAAGTGTTTGAGAATATAAAAGACTTGGAGGTTGAGTTAAATTTGGAAAGACTTTTGCAGGTGGGCTTGCAAAAACTAGGTGGAAAAAAAGGTCAATTTTCTTTGGGTTGCCGTACTGGACGTCTTTACATGTTAGACATTTTCTTGATATTATGCATATTGAGAAAAATGTATTTGATTGTGTCATTTGTACACTTCTAAATGTGTCCGGAAAGACAAAAGATGGCGTAAAGGCAAGGTTAGACTTGGTTAAAATGAAGGTAAGAGAAAAATTGGCACCAACAAATAAGGGAAAACGTACTTATTTGCCTCCAGAAGCTCACACTCTATCCAGGAAAGAAAAAATTATATTATGTGAGTTTCTTAATGGAGTGAAAGTTCCAGAAGGGTATTCTTCAAACATTAGCAATCTTGTATCAATGAAGGACTTAAAGCTAAAGCACATGAAGACTCACAATTGTCATGTGATCATGGATCATTTGCTACCAATTGCTATACGGGCCATTTTGCCAAAAACGGTGAGAGACACTATAACCTCATTATGTTTCTTCTTCAAAGCAATGTGGAGCAAGGTGTTTGATCCTGAACAATTGCCTGCACTTCAGAAACAAATTGCCATCACTTTTGCGAGCTTGAGATGTATTTTCCACCAGCATTTTTTGATATAATGACTCACCTACCTATTCACTTGGTGAGAGAGACACAACTATGTGGACCGGCTTTTATGAGATATATGTATCCGACTGAGCATTATATGAAGTTATTAAAATGCTACGTGAAAAATCGTAGTCGACCGGAAGGTTGCATTGTTGAACGGTACATAGTTGATGAAGTGATTACATTTTGCACAGAATATCTGAAAGATTCTAACGTTGCAAAGCTTCCAAAGTCTCATGTTGTGGGAGGGAGAACAGAAGGAGAAAGCGTACTTGGAAAGCAACTAGTTAGTGTTCTTTGCACACAAAGGGATCAGGCACACCTATATGTGCTCCACAACACCGATGAGGTTGAGCCATATGTTTTAGAGGACAGGGACCAACTTAGGAGATCAAATCCAAATAAAAATGAGAGTTGGATTTCTAGAGAGCATAATAAGAGTTTCTTTGATTGGTTCCGAAAGCATATTCAGGAAAAACAGAACGAGAATCCACTTTCAGTTTCAGATAAATTGGCACGGTTGTCGATGGGACCGGGCACACTTGTATTTTTTCATTCAGGTTATCGTATAAATGGTCGCACATTCTATACAAAGACCAAGATGAACAGAGTACAATGCAGAATAGTGGGGTGAGTCTTGTAGCTCAAGCAATGCATATCTCATGTGCGAGAGATAATAACCCTATCTATGCTCATTTATCATATTATGGGATGATTGAACATATATGGGAGCTGGATTATAGTTGGTTTTGGGTGCCTGTATTTGGGTGTAGGTGGGTTGACAATAAAAATGGTGTCGATAATAGTGAAATAGGCTTCACTCGAGTAGACCTTGAGAGGGTGGGTTACAAAGATGAACCTTTCATTTTGGCATCACAAGCTAAGCAAGTGTTTTTTGTCACCGATCCTATTGATAAGAGGTAGTCAATTGTTTTATCGGGAAACAAAAATACTTGTATTGAGGATGATAGTTCATATAGTGATGATGATGGAGAAAATCCTATCTTAGGTGATTCACAAGCCCCTGATAGTGATGGTGACTTGGATATCAGTGATGATGAATTGTATATGCGACAAGATCACCAAAAGGGGATATGGATTAATCCATCTGTTCGTCGACGTACTAAACAAAAGGGTCGTACTGAGTGGAAGCAAAAGACTACTAAGCCAACGATAAAAAGAAAACGATGAAAGGTATTTGAACTTATGTGATAATTATATGATATACTTATTTCCTAAACTTTTTTGCTGGTTCATATAAGCACTTGTTAGTGTTTGAGTCAGGGCGTCTCTTGTTAGTGTATGAATTGAAAAATTATGTTTCTATATGAAACTAACTTCAGTATTTTTGGCTTTTGTAGGTCGATGACACGAAAAATCCTTACGTGTATTAAACAGCAAGTGGACTGGTCGTGTGTAGTAATAAAGTGGACAATAAAGTCCGGGTTGTCGAACCTCAAGGACTTGTATTTTAGTTTATGATTTTAAAGCAATTGAAGAACTTAAACTAAAACAAGAATTAACTAAAATATTATGGAAGTAAGATATAAGAAACAAGATGTCGAAATCAAGATAGCTATGGAAGAGAGCAACTAAGACACATGTGTTGGCATAAATTAATCAATTTTTATTATAAACATGTTCTCATATTATTAGACTAATGTTGTTTTGGTGGAAAAAACCTTAAATAATTACTACCCGATGTCTCGGCTGTAATAATCCTATGATTAATTGATGGTTCTCTAGATATGTCTATCCGAGAATCTAACCAACAATCATGCATTCAAGTTCTAGAATTTCCCCGGATTAATCCGGCTAACTGCACCCGGGAATCTCTACCTATCTCTAGGGGCAATTCCCTATTTTTTACGGATTATGTGATGATCCTCTTTGCACCTTAAATTACCTTCTCTCGAACGAATAATTTAAGCAATAAATCATGCATATGGTAGCTAAGCATATGATGCATTCAAACAAGATCAAGACACAAAACAACAATAGAATTAATATGAAAAACACAATTTATAACTCAATTATCATAATTTAGCCTCAACATGGCCTTAGTTCGAAGAATCTATTTCATCATAAAAGATAAAAGATAGGAACTTAAATTAAGATTCATATTCATAGACAAAAACAAATCTACATCTAAGAAACTCCCTCGTATTTTTGATGGTTGAATTTCGATCTTCATCTCTTCCATGCTTCTTGATTTCTTCACCTTCAAAGGTTCTTGATAATCTTCATAACTAATCTAAGGATGATGAAGATGATGATAGGATGTGTTTAGGCTCCCCCAATGGGGAATGTGTTTTCAAGTCTGTTTTAGGATGGTCTTCAATCCTTCTTTTATAGCCAAAAAATCCACCTACCAAGAACATGTGCTTCCATTCTCTTTTCTTTCCACCTACTATTCTCTTGCTTTCCATCTACCAAGAATGTGAACTACCATTCTCTTGTTTTCCACCTACCATTCTCTTACTTTCCTCCTACCAAGAATGTGAGCTACCAGTCTCTTCCTTTCCATCTACCAAGAATGTGAACTACCATTCTCTTGTTTTCCACCTACCATTCTCTTACTTTCCTCCTACCAAGAATGTGAGCTACCATTCTCTTCCTTTCCATCTACCAAGAATGTGAACTACCATTCTCTTGTTTTCCACCTACTAAGAATGGGAGCTGCCACTTTCGTGTTTTCCAGTGCAGAGAAAGTGTTTTATTCATAAAATTCTCCAAAGACCTCCGAATTGGATGCTTCAAGTCCCCATGTGAAGATAAGACATACATCTACAACTTTGTAGAAGGACACTTCATCCAATTCTATCTCTAAATATATCAAAATGACGTTCCAATGTGGAGGTTGTTTCTGATTTGGCGCCCAGGTGTGCGAAATGGTACTAAAATATGATTTTGGCTAACTCCAGCTTGTTTCTTGCTTGTTTGGTCGTAGAGGTGTGAAACATCTTGGCCTAAACTTGTTTTATACGTCCTTTTTCCACCCTTTCTTCGATTGCATCCACTTAAGGCCCGAAATCACTTAATGCACGAATTAAACGCACAAGTGACAAAATCAAGCGATAAATGAACCTAAAACATAAACGCAAAGGGGCTTAATAACACGTAAAAATGACTCCTATCAGTCGATATTGTATACCGCCGCCACCAGCACCACCGACACTGCCACAACCGCTCTCTTCTCCTCCTCTACCACCACCATCGTAAGCTTCTTCTCTCTCGCTCTCTCTATATGATAACGAGTATTATTACTTGAATACATATCATGAGTATAGCCTGTTTGTTGATATGTATTTTGATTATGTATCGTGATTGGATCAATATGTGTTGTTTTGTTGACATCGTTTAATGCATTCATGGTTTTGTGAAATTTGATTGGTTTTGTGAAAGAATTGATGGATTGGTTTTGTTGTTTGCAATTTTGGGGGAAGATTAAGTCGAGATCTTGGTAAAAAAATTTGCGTCGTTACTCTGCCGAATTTTTTCTAAAATAATGGTGGCGTTATTTGGTACTATATATATTGTATATGAATCTAAATTCTGTAATTTTGGCTTCTCTAGGTCGATGGATTCTGGGGGTGCTTCAAACAAATGTGTTCAAAATGAGATACGTAGAGGTATCGTTGCAATGAAAAAAGTCATAAATGCCAGAAGTAAGGTCTTAAAGCTACCAGTCGGCTGGAATAAGAATGGCCAACCAATTGACCCAAATAAATCAACATTTGTTGGTTACATTGGAGTCATAGCTCGCGAGAGGGTCCCGATTACCATCAGTGATTGGCGACACGTCTCGGAAGCAACAAAATCAGCAATTTGGAATGAAATAGCTGTAAGTTGGTTATTCTCATGTTTCTAATTGGTTAATGTATTTTTTGTTTATTCAATTTTCTCTAAATTATAATTTCATATATACTTTGTTGTTTGTTTTTCATAGTTGGCCTTTGATATTGAAGAAAGTAGACAAAAATTTGTTTTAGCCGAAGCTGGAAAGCTAGCTCGAAACTTCAGGAGCTTCTTGAGGAGAGTGTGGGTAGAGGATGATAATGGGAATATTAATTCCAGCCCACCCCAAAAATATAATATATCTCAAGAAGATTGGACAGCGTTTTTACATATTCGGCAAAGTGAAGGTTTCCAGGTAATTATTTTAATTTACGGTTTCATTTGTTGCATATTGCATTTATATGAACATTTACTAATGCTTTGATTATGTAAGGAACAACAACTAAGTAAGGAAAATCCGGAAAGAGCTAAGGAACCTGAATATCCATATAGGAAATCACGTCTTGGATATGCTCAACTGGAGCAAATTGAGGTACGTAGTTCGTTTAACAGTGAATCCTTACAAGTTTTCTAAAAAAAATTCCTTACAAATTGAGGTCTGTGCAAGTATGTGGTCCCCGAAGAGAAAGCAAATAATTTCGGGTTCCTTAGCCCACATACTATAGCTGCGGGAGCAGGTCTTAATCCCTCTCAGCGTATCATACAAGCGCAATATATGACAAATGCCATGAAAGATTGCGCAGACGGGAAGTTGTTTATTGCACCTTACAACACCTGGTGAGCTACTAAAAACCTAACTTTATTTTGTAAAATTTGTTACGTACGCAAAACTAATTTTGAACTTATCTTTTGAATGCTTATTAGGGGACATTGGGTGTTGCTTGTGATTGATCCAATTAAAGGAATCGTTTATTATTTGGATTCTTTGCACGGTGATCCGAAGAACCGGCTCGATATGAAAGAAACATTCAATCAGCAAGTTTTTCATTCAATCAATGTATCCATTATATTTAATATTAATTTTAAAGTGTATATATCTTCCTAGATTTCACAGATATATTTGCTTGATATTTACAGCTTTCCTTGTTTTTTGATGCTTTTAACAGTGCTGTGTTGATGTTTTGTGCAAATCGTAACACCCAAAAGATCAAATCCAAAAACATGGCCTGTAAATGGACTTGTATAATGGTTAGTGTAATTTTATATTTTCAAGAGATTATTCGTATAAAAGTTATTGTTCTAATACAATTTTGATTTCAATTTTGTAGTGCCCCTGCAGTTAAATGACAAAGATTGTGGCTTCTTCATTATGAAATTCATGAAGGATATTATTAGCCACGGAGAATCTACAATCCCACCAACGGTATGTATATATAATCCTAATTAATACTCATCATCATATTCTAATTTCCCTTTATAAGTTATTAAACCTTTGTTGGGTTTTCAATCTCTATCGTGCAGTACTTTCCTGATTGTCAATACGTCACTTACTCTATAGAGCAACTTGATGAAGTACGTTGCGAATTGGCACAATACATTTTCCAATGCGCTTTTGGTATGGTGTAAGTTGTAAATTGTTGTAAATTTTTATTTGATTTGTTGTATTTGATTGATTGTAAACTCGTTATCATTTGTTGGAGATTATACGTAAAATTTGATTTGTTATTAGGAGGAAAGAATTGGTTTTTGTTGTTAGAGATGATCATTTAATTTGGTGAAGTTAATTTTGGATTTTAATTTGTTGTTTCTGTTGAATTGGTTTTATGGTTTGTTGTGTTAGTGTGTTGAATTTTGAGCTTGTGGGAAGTTGGTTACAATAAATTTTGTACACTACCGCAAGAAAAAAAAATTAAAAAATACACCTATTATAGCGGTTTTTCAGAAAACCGCTATAATAGGTAAAAAAAAAAAAAAACAAAATTGCAGAATTTCTTTTGCAGCGGTTTTGGAAAAAACCGTTGTAATAGGTTTACCAATTACAGCGGTTTTTTCCGCAACCGTTGTAATTGGTCCCTATTACAGCGGTTCAAAAACCACTGTAATAGGCATAAACCAATTACAGCGGTACCTATTACAGCGGTTAAAACCGCTGTAATAGGTCATTTCTGTAGTAGTGACTAAGGCCCTACCCCACTTCAAGGTTTTTAAGCCTTCGGGCTTTAGTCCTATTTTTTGTCCTTTTAATTAATTAAATAATTAATATTATTTATCCAACAAATAAATTAATTAAATAATCTATTAAATTCATGTTAATCTTATAATTAAATTCCTCTAAGAAATTAATTAATTAATTAATCACGATATCCAATACCGAAATTCTCTCAAGTCTTTTCCATGATTTTCCTTTTGCACTTCCTTTAATTAATCATGATTTTCCTAGCCAGTCACGCGGCTCACAGCGTATCCCAATTGAGAACGAATGAATGGGATCATTTCAAACCTTATACGCTGCGAACCGTACGAGTATAAACCATTTATTCTTATATCCCCGTCAAGTGAGAGTCATGGTTTTAGTCAAACTCACATGACTTGACCATATGCATAGCTCATAATGAGTCGAGATCATTGAGTATATTTTCATGTCTAACATGAGTATCTCTTTATGCTTTGGCCAACGACTTTAACCTCACTCATTCATGACTGCATAGGATATTTAGCTCATTCACTTATGAGAGAATAAATCTCATTTTGCTAATCAGTTAACAATGCCACTTGCCCATCAAGTCGTACTTCGAGGTCGATCCCACCAAAGGGTGAATTGGATCTAACTACTCTAATGACAGACTTGATGTCACAAGTTCATCTTGAACTCGATTCCTCAGGTCTAAGGTTCACGCGTATTTATCACAACTTATCAGTTTCATCATTGATTGTCAGTGAGTGAATACCTATGTGATGAAACCGATGCGAGCCGTGTTCGAACATATCAGTTGAACTAATATGTCTATGACATAAGTTCCCACAATCATTCCCATAGTATTCGACTGGCACTTTTTCTGTCAAAACTTACAACATACAAGTCTTTGTCCTGTATTCATGTCCAGTCAATACTCTCTTAGACTTGTGAACCCTATTTAGATAATAAGGATCAAACCTTTCTAGTGCCATTCTTCCTAACCCATAGGAAGTAGAAGGTTTTCATTATTATCAAGGACTTTACGTTGTTTATTAACACCTTACAAATGCCTATAAGAAAACAACAATGCCTTATATATATAATGAAAAGATATTGTTTAGTTACAAGTCAATGCCCTATAAATCTATCCTCTTTATGGCATTTGAGGGCATACACTCTAAGACTAACGAGATTTAGGATGGAAGACTCTAAGAAAGGTTTCTTGCCAATGAGACACGGGGTGCACCTTTCAAAGGCCATGTCTCCTCAAAGTGAGGAAGATAGGAAAGAAATGAGTACGGTGCCCTATGCATCTACAGCGGGTAGTCTGATGTACGCCATGTTATGCACGCGGCCGAACATAGCCTATGCAGTAAGCGTGGTAAATCATTTTTAGGCTAACCTGGGAAGAGAACATAGGACTGCTGTAAAAAATATCCTCATGTATTTGAAGAGAACTAAGGAAAACCTAGAAGGTTTTCCTTATTATCAAGGACTTTACGTTGTTTATTAACACCTTACAAATGCCTATAAGAAAACAACAAAATAATGCCTTATATATATAATGAAAAGATATTGTTTCGTTACAAGTCAATGCCCTATAAATCTATCATCTTTATGGCATTTGAGGGCAAATACTCTAAGACTAACGAGATTTAGGATGGAAGACTCTAAGAAACGTTTCTTGCCAATGAGACACGGGGTGCACCTTTCAAAGGCCATGTCTCCTCAAAGTGAGGAAGATAGGAAATAAATGAGTACGGTGCCCTATGCGTCTACAGCGGGTAGTCTGATGTACGCCATGTTATGCACGCGGCCGAACATAGCCTATGCAGTAAGCGTGGTAAATCATTTTCAGGCTAACCTGGGAAGAGAACATAGGACTGCTGTAAAAAATATCCTCAAGTATCTGAAGAGAATTAAGGATATGGTCCTAACTGTTGGGAAATCGATTCATAATTGAACCCAAATTAGTACGCAGCAGAATTAAAATAGAGACCTAGCTCTTATGCGCACATGCATGACATCAAAAATTAAAGCATACATACTATGGCTAAATACTCATAACTTACAATATATATAATATTTATTCATAATAAATACTTAATTAATTGGATTTTAGGGCACATTTCTAACAATCTTCCACTTGCCCTTAAAACCAATTAGCAGTATATCCAGCATACTCGGTTTCTACAATCGCATTGTAGTCTACATATTCTCTAATATGTGACACTTTCACTTATGACTACTAGAATATCTAGAATTAACTACGTAACCAAATATCACATCGGTATGTGATTGGTATTAGTCCAATTCTAATAATATCTAGTTCATAAAAAATTCTTTAAGCCAATAAGCTATTTTATCAACTTCATAAGTCGCCACTTATTCAGCTTATGTAGTTGAAATGGTTAATTCATAATTATACATTTCTTCAACCAATAGTTCCTTATAGAAAAGAGTAAATACATATGACAGTGGAGTGATCACTTATCTAAATAAATACATAATCTTGTGTAACTAATTGGTTCCAGCTCTTCACTGAGATAGATCATCATATAATAAATAGTCCTTCTCAAGTACTATAATATATGATTCACTCCTAGCCAGTGTGGTTTAGGATTTAATTGATAACTATTGACCTTTATTACTACATAACAGATGTTTGACCTTTGTGTAATACTCAAACCACATAAGACAATCCACAACAAAAGCACGTGGCACTTATCTCATGTGTTATTTCTTTTGAGAAAGATTAATTTCAAGCTTAAAAAGAAATAAACCCTTCTTGAAATCCATCACATTATACTTCGTCATTATCTTATATATGCAGAATGTAATTATTTTAGCACTTTGTTCTTTTCAAACATTGCTAACTTCACTTAGCTCATCTATATCAATCTTATTAAGACAACCAAAACTTGGCAACAGATAATATTCATACATCATTCATAATGATTAGGATATTGTCCATATATTGTACTAAGAACATTATAACTCTCAGGATGTCTCTTATATACACTTAGGACATCCGGCATTTATTCAAATTCAAAATTTGATAGCTTCTAATTTTGATGTTTCATGATATAGACGTTTATCTAAGTCCATAAATGGACTACTTCAGTTTTCATGCCATATGCACCATGACTTTTCAACTAAAAGTTCATTGAGTTGTAACATATAATATTTTTCTTGAAGGTGCCCGTTCAAGAATATTGTCTTCATATCCATCTCTTAACTCATAATCATAATAAGAGTAATGGATATGAGTATCATTCTGGATTTAAGCATGACTACTGGCTGACATGTTTTATCATATAAAACTTCACCAATATTCTTGCTTTGAGGTTCTCTACCTTCCAATCCACTCCTTTCTTTCTCTTGTAGACTCATTTACATCTCATGAGTTTAATGCTTTTTGGCTCCTCTACAAGTTATCATACATATGTTACTTTGACTCATTGGTCAACATCTATATCTAGTAGAGCTACATCGTTGCTAAGAGTATCAGATTCATATTCAGGTTCCACCCCTAGGGTCTCCTGAAGATATCTGTTATGTTAATGATAATACTCCCACTACATTGTGGCTCACTCAAGTATATTAGACCCACAATCAATAATTATATTGGATACATCTTATGTCCCAATTATGTTCTCAATTATTCTAGGTTGTCAACATGTAGTATCTCATACTATCATCCTCAGAAATACAAGTTCATTTTAACTCTTATGGTTAATCAGTAGTCCATCATCTAGATACTTAGTATTTGTACTTTACAAAATACTCGTAATGATTGAACTATAGTATTAACCACCCTTTGTTTCTTTAGGACACTCTAGAGACAAATATACCTTTGTCATTTATTTATCTTTGTCAAGATCCTTCCCTAACACATGTGCTTGAACTTAAAATCAGGCTTAACCCAATCAATGGTTCCACATTTGTCTCAGGAACTGACTTATAAACAAGTACAATTGGTTGCAACTATTTGAATACAGATTCCAAAAGGAACTTTGGGAAGAGTCACAAAATTGATCTTACCATTTTCTCTAATGTCCTATTTCTTGTTATCTGCAACATTATTCGACTAGAGTTACTCAGTACAGTAAGTTGAGATCTTATCTCATTTGCAATTAAGAAATCCAAGAACTCTTTAGACAAACATTGATCATTGTGATCATATCAAAATGGTTTCATACGTTCATCTAACTAATTCTCGACATGAGTCTTAATCAATTTGAACTATTCAACATTTTAAGACTTATGTATCATATACATATACAAATGCATTGAGTAATCATCTCGCATGAAAAACTCAAAGAACTCTATTGACTTAAACACGAATTGATTTACAATCATCAGTGTGAAACAATTCAAGCAATGTTAGCAGCACAATTGTTTTGGCCTATGGCCTCATAGTCATTATATCTTCCACAACATGATTCGTAGACTGGCAGACCCTTCTACATCTAATGAACATTTAAGTCCATCATAAATCAGTCTTTAGATCATATCAGGATTAATATGACTTACTGCTAAACATACACTTTATTAGTCATTAGAGATTTATCTTTCTAATGGTAAGTCACATACTTGCATCAAGAATTATGAGTAGAGTATTTAACAAAATCAAAAAAAATATCTCCCTTAGTACCTTTATTAATAAACAATTTATTATGAATATATTTTATTCTTTTAAATATTTGTGAATCAAACATTCACTATCTTAACAGAAATTATATTTCTACAAATAAAGGTACACAAAGACATTATTCAAGATCAATACTTTACTCTAAAGCATAAACCTCACTTTTGCTAATTGATATACTCGTACCATCTTTCTTTAGTTCTCAACACCCATTTCTTCCATAAAGTCATGCAATATATAATCTCATTATTTATTGTACAGTGAATTTATAAAATTCACAAAAGATCAATACATGGAAGTTTAGGATCCTATCCTATTGGGTTTGACTGACAATTATTATACTAAGGAATTCTAGTTTATTCACCCACCTCATCATCTTCATGATGTGTTTATTAATTTAGTATTCCTTAAGACATCTTGGTAATGTGCAACTTACTCATTACCTATGTCTAACTGTCCAATCCTACCATTAAACGTCTCCTTGAAAAAATGATTTTTTCAGAAGAACCATCTCTTGCATCAAGTGCATGAGAATGGTGGACTAAGTGGTCAGGATATAGCTTTTAGTCATCTCAATGACTTTAGGTGACCATTCATAACGGTCCGCAACAGTCAGTGATTCATTGTCAATTGGAACTAAAAGAACATGTAGATATATGAACGAGTTTATATATACCATAAGTAGATACACTTTCAAGATTCACATTCCACTTGACATATGTAGACCTTAGGAACTAATGTTCTCGAAATACGATTGTAAAGGACCAGCTAATGCAATTATGAAATAACGAAATTATATATAAGTTATGAGTCGAGTCTTTAGCAATAAAACCAAATATGGGATTCACAAATCACATTTTGGTACATGCAATGATGACCTGGTTTTCTACATTTTCCTTCCTGGCAGCAGGACAGAAAAATATAATAAGTTTAGGCGAGAACATTTCTCAGCTAATATGTTTTTCTTTTGTAACTCTTACTAAACATCATTAACCCACCATATTAATCTTCAGCCTTTGGGATGACATAACAGAGCTCCTCGGGGAGGCTAATATATTTTCCCAATCAAGTGTACACCATTACTTAGATATTCATATGATATTCGAGATACTCCACGGCAGCGTGATCGCACTCGTTTATGCATATTTCAATCTACCCAGGGAATACCCTGAGTGAATACCTTCCTCAGGGAATATTATTCACTCGCTATACCGTTAGATCAGTAATGGAGGCCATGAGAATTCAACTCTTGAATCTCTCTCCCACTTGATATTTCAAAACTCGTGGATTTTTCATTATCATATAATGAATACATTAAATAATAATAAGTACTAATCAAATTAGAATTTCCAAGAAATTTAATTAAAGAGGAAAAATTCAACTATTTGAATTATATGATCTCATCAAAACGTTTCTCCTTATCTTGGAATATACTCCCACTCAACTATCATGTCAAAAACAATTTGACATCATATATTCAACATATATTTAAACAATTTAAATAATACACTTGTTCACATCAACTTTCTCATGTTGAATACAATCACACATACTTATGTTTTCAAACAATTTGAACAACGTGATCTCATGCTCATTAAGTATTAAGATTCAACTTCTTGAATCTTACTCTCATTCAATCATCATATCACAATATATGATTGGAATAAAAATATTCAACATTTATTTAAACAATTTAAATAAAACATTTGATCAAATCAACTATATCATGTTGAATAAATATATGAATGTTATAAACATGTATTCACACTTTTAAACAATTTAAACAATTGATCTAATCAAAATAAGCATGCTTTAAGAATCATAAAAATTTTACATGTTAAAAACATTAATATCTAGAATCTAATTCCATAAAATTCCATAGTATCATTTAATTTTAAACATGCAATCATATAAACATGTCTCACATGTACGGATCAAGAGCTGAGGCTCTGATACGACTTGTTGTGGAACTCAAAGCCATATTCCATCAAAAATAGAAATAGAGAGTAAATATTGTACTAGAAAACCAAACTAGTTTTAATTCCCAGGAAAGATTGGAGGCGTCACAACGGTCGCGCTTAAAACCCAATCTCCTCGACAGAATTAACTAGATTTAATTCCTAGGAAAGATTGGAGGCGTCACAACGGTCGCGCTTAAAACCCAATCTCCTCGACAGAATTAACTAGACGAATTTAATAGCACAATATAATACTACAACTATAACTAACAATTGATCCAATCATACAAAAAAAATGCTTATATCATAATAACCGATACATGTCTAAAGCTCTAATATCTAGAATCAAAATTCTAAAATAAATAACATGTCATCATGCTAATATATCTCACATGTACATATCAAGAGCCTAGCTCTGATACCAGTTGTTGGGAAATCGATTCATAATCGAACCCAAATTGGTACGCAGCGGAATTAAAATAGAGACTTAGCTCTTATGCGCACATGCATGACATCAAAAATTAAAGCATACATACTATGGCTTAAAACAATTAATTAAACACTTTAATTAATAATTATTATTGCCTATCTATAGCTAACAATTAAAAGACTACATAATTAAACACTTTAATTAAAATCAATAATTGAATAACTATAAAAACAATAATAATTGAAAATGAAGAAAACAAACCTTACACCGAAGATTGGAACTCGCCGGTAGAAGAAGAACTCGTTCACTGCAAAGCCTTCTTCGCAATGCCTCAACAAACTCGGGAGTGTGGGCTCCAAAAATAATACTAAAATAAAACTCCGTAAGAGAAATTTTATTTTCTTAAAACCTAGCTTGCTCTCGTAAAAATATACAAGAACTACTTGCTTTCGTTTTTGTGTGGTGTGTTTGAACTTGGAAATGATACCCCTTTATATAGGGTGAAAAAAGATGAAATTTGATTTAAAAATAATCAAGTGGGGTTGTTAAAGAAGAAAAAGAAAACTTGGTGGGGTGAAAAAGGAAAACCCATTTTAGCTGGTGCCAGCCGCCTGGCACCAGTTTCAGCAGGCGGCGCGTGTGTGAACAGTACGTGTGTACTGTTCACGCGTGTTACTGTTCAAAAAATATAATATTTTTTTTTTTAAATTTCTTTTTCCTTTTTACTTAAACCATTATTTAATTAAATATCTTTTTCCAAACATATTTCCCACATTAATTTTTCATCTAAGTTCAAACTTATCCATCTAATGGATACTTTAGTATTTATTCATAGAGTTTCAATTTGAGGTTTGCGAAGGGACCTTAGGGAAAATTAATTTTAGCTCCAAGTAGATTAAATCAAATTATCATCACATGATACTATTTAATACTACTTACTAATATTTAATTCCACTAAATAAATATTATTGCACTCTAAAATTAATTTCAATTTATTCTTGAGTTCTCATTCTTTCGTAAAGAAATATTTCATTAACTCCTCTATTAAATATCCGCGAAGAAATAAAATTAAGACTACTATTATTTTATTTCTCACATCTTATCCTATAATGCTCTATTTGCTTCTTATCAACTTTCCAAATGAAAAACTATTTTTCATATAATTTCAGTGACACTTCACTTGAAACACTTTGGCCAAAGTTTTTAGAAAAGTTGAACATTGCAAATCCATTATAGGGGATATATCTTATCTCTCATGGAGATTATAGATTCCATATGAATGTCCTTTCCAATCACAGTTTTATGTCATTACCCAATGTATAAAGTATATTGGCCACCGAAAACCTCACTTCTAAAAACATCAAAGCAATGTGCACTAGATGCATTAATCCACGAGAATCATAGGATTAAGAGTTATTGTTCAAAATTATTTATTTTCGATAGTAGTCAAAATAAATAATTTGATTGGTCCGGTTCAGTGTTTCAATCTCATTGATTTACACGAATATACTATTTATGGAATCCCTATTCCCATGATTAAGACAAATCATCGAATATAGCATATTATAATCTTTAGCAGATAAGACGCCCATTCTTATCACCGACTACAACCCATTTATAATAACGCATGATATACGTAATCCAAGTCTTTTATGGAACATCACTTCCATTTGGATTCTCATATGTAATTATGGACTATGTCTACCTCATAAGACATTTTATAAATACTCATAACTTATAATATATAAAATATTTATTCATAATAAATACTTAATTAATTGGATTTTAGGGCACATTTCTAACACTAACATATGTACATGGAGATTTGAAAGTGGATGGATATACTGACTCAGATTTTCAATCTGATGTAGATGATCGCAAATCTAATTCAGGGTTTATATTCACACTCAATGGTGGAGCGGTGACTTGGAAAAATTCCAAGAAAAGCACAACCGCTGATTCCACCACTGAGACAAAATACATAGCAGCTTCAGAGGCTGCTAAAGAGGGTGTTTGGATTAGGAAGTTTCTTGAAGAATTTCAAGTGGTCCCTAGTGTAGAGCTGCCATTGCCACTTTATTGTGACAAAAACGGGGTTAGTGCACAAGCAAAGGAACTCACAACAAATGCAAGCATGTAGAGAGGAGATATCACATAATAAGGGAAATCGTTGGAAGAGGCGAGATAGTTGTTCAGAGAGTAAATTCAACCAACAACGTCGCTGACCCATTGACCAATCCTTTGACACAAGAAGTACTGAATAGACATCTTGAGAAGATGGCTGTTAGATACCAAAGTGATTGGCATTGAGTCCAAGTGGGAGATCGTTAGGTTAATGTCCTCAAATGCCACTAAAGGATTAGTAAATGATAGGACAATATCAAATTGTAATTGTTTTTAATCAATCAATAAAAGGCATTTTAGTTTACTTTTATATTAGCATTTATATATAGTAATTATCTATAAGTCCATGAACACAAGAGTTAACTCTCTAAGGCACTACAGGAGCTTGATACTTTTGTACTAAAATAGTCTGCAAGCCAAAGGCTTTCAATTGGGCATTGGAAATCATGAAGACTTGTATGATATGAGTTTTGACGAGTAAGGTGCCCGTCAATCACTAGAAGTGAAGAACTTATATCATAGGTACACTGATGGAGATAGTGGCACTTAGACATAACTCTCATCGATTCTGTCACATGGGTTTTCACTTTTTGACAGTCAGTGACGAAATTGATTAATTGTAATAGGTGTGTCTGAACTTTAGACTTGAGGAATCAAGTTGAAGATATACTTGTGACATTAGGTTTGTCATTAGAGTAGGTAGGACAAATTCACCCGTTGGTGGGGTGAACCTCGAACTGTAACCTAATGGGCAAGTAGTAATCTTAACTGATATAGATAGGATTCGTTCCCTCGTAAGTGAACGAGGAATTATCCTATGCATTTATAGTAAGTTAGATCTTAAAGTCAAGTAAGTGAGTTTGACTAAAAACCATGACTCTCACTTGACCGGGATAAGGAAACGAAGAGTTTGTGTTCACACGGTATTTACAAATGGAAAGGTAAAAATGATCTAATCATTTCATCTTATTTAGGTTAAATTTGGACCACTTGACTAGCTAGGTGGGACCCATATTCAATGGAATCCTTCCATTGCCAAATATAGATAAACCTAAGAGTCACGCTTAAAAAGGAAAAAATCAAGGAAAAATGGAATATTTCTTGTGGTAATATTTTAAATATTGGATACTTCAAATTAAATAAATGGAATTATTTATTTGAGGAAATAAGTTTATTCATTTATGATTTAATTAATATAATATTTCTTGGAGAAATAAAATTAATTAATTGGATTATCTATTATTTAATTAGATTAATTAATTGGATTGAATTAATTAATTAAATATTGGATTACACTAAGATCAAATTGATGCACCAAGTGGCACACGAAGCCCTATAAGGGGCGGGTATTAGGCGTGTTGCGTGTGCTTATTTTAAGCCTAACGTAATAACTTAAGTGATATAAATATCACAATAGTTATAAGCCTGGGTCGTAAGTTACATTACACAACACCACAGGAAATAGAATTCCTCTCCCTTCTTCTCTCTCTAGTCGTCGACTTCAAGTAAGAAAAGGAGGATGATTTTTTCATCAACTATTTTCCGGCGAGACAATTTAGAGGCAGAACAATTGGATTGTTTGGATCATCATAGTTTCAGCCGGAGAAATTTCGCGACGAAGTTGAAGAATTCAAGATCATAGGAATTATCAACCACTTCGCTACAACAGGTAAAATTTATTTTACCCAATCGTACGTACGTGTGATAAAACCCCGGGATTGATCATGTCATGGGAAAAATCCGAAAAAAATTTAAATTCTGTTTTCCGCTGTGTTTGGTGATTTTCCCCCAACAATTTTGAGCCCTGAACTGAGAAGTAAGAATCCAAGACTTTGAAGAAAGATTCCATGGATTGGTCATTCACGTTAGCAGCAAACTCCTTGGAAGCCAGAAACGCTGCCTTTTGATCAGCTAGAAAAGCTTTACCCCGCTCTGATTCGGAAAAAGCATCCAACAAGGTTTGGCGTTCTTTGGTGAAAGCCTATCGCAGCTATGTAGCTTGGCTATCCAGGATAGCCTTCTTTTCCTTCGATAGCTCCTTAGCCTTGGCTGCAGCTTTGTTATAGGGTGATTCCTGAGTCTACATCTCCCCGAGCATCTTTTGCTTTTACTCCTCCCAGGTTTGTTGGGCTAGCTTGTGCTTGCTCAGCTTCTTGTCTAGTTCCTTGACCTCGTCTGAGCGATCCAGGCCCAAGAAAGATTGGACAAACAGCTAGAAAAACTGCAAGTATGAAAAAGCAGGTCAAAAGCATGAAGGCATGAAAAAAAAAAGCCAAAAGAATGAAAAGAGTAATAATGTACCTTGGGAGCAACTTCCAAAGTCATATCCATGACTTCTTACGAGTTAAAGAGGCTAGATGATGACGATCCAGTAGGTTAATCAAGCTCTTCAAGTACTCGTTTAGTAATACCTGATCCTATATCTTCAAAAGAGATTGAGGTGGCATGTCCTGAGATCTAGAGCGAGTTTGCAGAGCTGGTGGCTCTGGAGTAGCAAAGGAAAACTGAGGGAGAAAATCCCTACGGTGCCCTTTCGAACCACGAATTTTGAGAAGGGGAGCATTAGAGGCCGCATCTGGATCAGCTGGCCTCTTTCCTACGGCTATCTCCTTAGCCAGGACAGAGTCTCGACCTGAGCGGCTGTGGGAAGCTTAAGCCAAAGGCATGGGACATGGAGCAGCTACCTGGACCATACTTGGAGGTGGACCACTAGGAGGAGGAGAAGGCAGAGCTGGAGGGGGACCTCCAGCCAGGTTTCCGTTGTGTTTAAAGCCTCGACAGCTCTGGTAGCATCCATCAGTTGTTCTGTCCAGAATACACAAAAGCATCAATAATCAATACACAAGGAGCAAGTATAGTAAAAGGAATAAGCAATATACAGAGATGGACTACCTAACGTCTCGCCGTGCATATCAACCTGCACAGGGCTTAATCCAAAAAGATATAAGAGACGGGGATCAGTCAATTTCCCCAAATCTTTGGGTTGCCAATTCTTATATGTGATGGGCATTGCGCACGATCAGCATTGGAACCCTCGATACGTTCTAAGAAGTCACGACGAAAATCCCACTCCTCATCCTCAAGAGGGGATATGAAGAAGTCTTTTTCCACTCCTTCTCGGTAAGGGGATATGAGCCTATGAAGGCTTTCTCTTTCGAGAAGTAAAGTAAAAAACTCCTCCCTCGGTGGAAGAAGCGCGAGGAAGGAACAAAGCATAAAAAAAAAATCAGAGGTGGGTATGTGACCCAAACTCTGGAGAAGCCCAGAGAAACCTGCCTTTATGCGAATGGCATTTGGAGCAAGTTGGTTTAAGGGAAGTGCAGACCTGCATGAAGTTGGGCTACGTAGAAGCAAGTAAAACCTGGAGGTGGGCGATGAAGCCTATATTTTGTGGAAGGAACCACAATTTTGTAAGCATCAGATATGCCATAGTTCTGGTGTATAAGTTTCCCCTATCTAAAGGTAAACCTAGATGTAAAAACTTCCCTGAAAGAGTTATTTTGGGCTATCAAAGTTTTTTCTCGATTATTTAGAATGGCGAAGACTACCTCCCTTAGAGGATCCAGATCAGGAAGGTTCAAATCCTCATTATTTGAGGCAGAACCAACCTGTCTAGCCCCAAAATTAATGTTGGGAGTGCGAGAAGGGGGTTAGTCCCCATGGCAACCATCCGAGAGAGTTTCGGAGGAAGAAAGATCTACAAAATCCAAGTTTCGTAAAACTTGGGTAGCACTAAATGAAGCCTCCACCGAAGGAAGAAGTGAAGAACTCTCCGCAATAGCCAAGGCATCCGGTTCTAGCAAATTCACAGGGTTGGTATAGTTTTGGGAATCAGAACCTAAACTATTCGACATAATGATGCAAAGAAAAAAGCAAAAAAACTAACATAGCAGGGGGTTTTACTATAATCAGAGCAACAAAAAAGAAGAAAATAAAGGAAGATAAATACCTAGAGATGGGTGGCGAACGTGGAGTAACTGTCAACTTGAGGAGAAGAGAATGTGAGAAGAATTGAAGGAAGTGGGGAAGACTCTTAAAAATGCAAACGAAAAGACACAAAAGGAAGAAATTCCGTTTTTTGGTAACTGAATACTTTTTGAAAATATTCATCCGAAAATAAAGGCTAACCTTGGAAAATAGCGGGTTGAGTTATTAACCCTACACGTGGCTCCGATCTGCACGTCCAAAATAGGAGCAGTTATGGTAACACAGAATGTCGGAGTAATGATAAGGCACGAGCTCCCAATGGCCATCAAGAGCCTCCAGAACGTGGGGAAGCTCAACCTCCGAGGTCCTTTCTATCAAGTCAATATTAGGGTTCTCTAACCCAACTATGGAAGTCATTCCAGCCTTTCAGCTAGGGCAGCATAGCATTTTCATACAGCTCTGCAGCTCGATCAGCTTGTCCAGAATTTTTTCTTCTCAACTCTCACAGTTTGACAAGTTAAACTGCAGAGTTGGGAGGACTATTGATGTAAGTGAAAGCTAGATCTTGGTCCAAGCTGATAAGCCCAAGACCTTATAGGCCAAAGCCCATTAGGATAGTGAATTCGAATCCTTTCTAGAAGATATCCAACCCAAGCTGGAAGACCCGGATGACCTGCCAACATGGACATGCGAGAGAGAATATATCTATATAAAGCAAGGCTGAAGACAAGAATCAATCAAGTCCATACTTTCCTTAGACCTGGCGGAATCAAGATATATATTAGTATTAATAATGATTGATCCTTAATTAAATATATCAAAAAATAGAAGAATGCTGATTTATTCCCTTTACTATATGTATAATTAGCATAGTTGATTTACCATAACTTATCCTACCCCATCAAAACTTGTATAAATACCCAACCTAAAGCATAGTGAAGAACACTTTTGAATCCCCGTGGACGTAGGTCTAATTCTTGGACCAAACCACGTTAAATCTCTTGTTATTTATATTATTGCACTTACATTAATCGTAATATCTCACTATAATACTTATATTATCCCATTTATTAATATAAATATTATTGGTGTGAAAACCACACACATCACACCTAAAATCCATAATAATGCATTATTTGGTTGCTTTGAGCTTCGTGGTAGTGTTATGAAGGATTTCGTCATTGTTGTACGAGTATCAGTGATAGTAATTCATATTTTGTTTGTACTATGAAAAATCTTGCTCGCATTGATTCTATTGCAGTATATAATAATTATTAAGCTAGTAGAAAGTATATAGGAATTAGAGCTTCAAATTAACCGCATTGCAATATTTTAACTTCTTCAATGCAATAGTTCTTTGTTCTTTGATGCTTCCATAATAAACGAAGTGAAATTTCTATTGGACTGTTGATCATTCACTCTGTTGCAACCATGGTCTCAAAGTTCGATCGAAACACTGAAATTTTTATCGAAATTTCGAGCTTCCTATGATCCTGAAACGAGATCCCACTTTCAATCTGATTTTGCAACATATCCACCGAAATTTCTACCACACCTAAAATTTCTCAAAATTTTAATCGAAATGCGAAATTCCTAAAATTTCAAAGAATATTAGAATTTTGTTGCAAAATATCCCTCGAAATTTCAACTGAAAACCCGAACTTTCTCGAAATTTAAAATAATATTAACTTATCTATATTTTATTTTATTTAAATATTTCATGTTTAATATTATTAAGTAACGGTCAGTTTTAATTATTCTTGCTATTCCCCGATGGTGGCCGAAATGCATGCTATTCATAGAGGATTAGAGATGGCTTGGGCTACAGGAAAGAAACATTCTACTAGAATCTGATTGTCAGCCATTAGAAGCATTGTGGACGTCTCCACGACACATCACTACTTTGACGGCATTACTCAAATCTGAAATACCAGGAGACGCGATTGGGATATATCCACACAAAATTTGTGTGGAGAGAGGCTAACCGAGTGGCAGATGAGTTAGCCAAAAAGGGCTTGACTAAGCCCCTAAGCTATATGGACATATCGTGTGTGGAAATCCATCAAGCTCTCCAAGATGACACCGATGGTCATACTTGGTCCTGTATTATAACTATAAACCTAGGTTTTGTCGGGTTTTATCCCGCCCCCCCCCCCCCGACGCGCTTATGTATTCAAAAAAAAATATTCTTGCTATTTCTTTGGGGCTGTTAGGAATTTCATGTTAGATGTTTTGATGATGACAATTAGGAATCTTGTTAGACCCCAAAGTTATGTACGCTTAAATTTCATAGATACATTGTATAAGCATTTGAACATTAGAAATGTATAGACTTTATTTTACATTTTACTTTTGACATTCTTAGATCAAGAAGTCAGTTAGATTAAAGCGTTTGATACTTTCTGAGTGAGCTTATCAAGACTCCGAAATCTGAAGACTCCAAGCGTCCAAGATATCAATAGTGAATGAAGTTTGAAAAAGTTCACTCTAAGCGCCTGACATGTTCTGAGTGAGGTGTCAAGTAACTAAGACTGAAGTCTCAAGCGTCTATACTTCTAAATAAAGTCTAAAGACTTTTTCCAAGCGTCTAAACATTAAATAGTCCTCCAGATTATTTGGAACTTTCAGATCATGAATGAAGCGTCTATCAAATGACAAACATTCTCCTGAAGCGTCGGATCGAAAGGAGTTAAATGCAAATATTCTCAGTGCATTAAATGCCAACGGGCATTTAATTCAAATTGCATTAAATGCTGATAAGAGCATTAAATGTGATAAGCACTTTCAGACGTACGGAGAAGCCACCCTATTGGACTGTCAACACTTCAAAGACTGCAGCACCGACTTTTGTGCAGCAGATTTTCAGGAAAAAGGACAAAAGTTGTTCACTCGCGAAAGTGAGAGACACGCGCCCTTGCACGTGTCAAACAGATACTTTTTCCAAGAATGCCTATAAATAGGACTTCAACAACAAGCCAAACAGACAGAACAATTATCAAGGCAAATTGCTGTTGCATTGAAGTCTTATTCCTTAAACTCTCAAAAAAGCCAGAATACTCAAGAAAATATTTTCTTTGCTTTCCATCAAATCCTAAGACAGTCAACCCAATATCTCCAACATTGTTTTTGAAGAAACTACTCTACTACTGAGATATTCCAGTTGTTTGAACTTCATCAAAATCAAACACACTCTTTTAGAAAAACCCCTATCCAAGCCTCGCGATCTGTGTGAAGTCGAAGTTGGATACTTGCATTATTTCTGGGTGAATGAAGCAAGGGGATTGAAGTGATTTGGAGCAGAAATCTGTGTGATCAAGGAGCTCAAGTCATCGACATCCATCTCTCCCTAATTTCTAGAAGATTCTGTGTGATTCTTTGAGAATCATTTTAGTGGATTGCCTCCGAGTGCAAAGGAGAAGAAGGACGTAGTTGGGATTACACCACCCAACGAACCTTACAAATATTGTGTCATTTACTTTTCAGTCAATTCTTTCATCTATCATATCATTGCATAAATTGATTAAGTAAAACACAATCAAAAGCTAAGCAACTAAGAAACCTCGTGTGACGCTAAAACTTTCAAAGAGAAGACTCCAAAAATCATTCCGCTGTGCTAACACTGATTAAAAGAACTGAACGCTTAACCTACTTGGTCAAAGTATTCAATTCTTGAAGTCTGAGTTAACTTTAAAAATTAGCCTTCATCAGACGCTTCGCCAGAGCGCCAACATTTTAAGTGAACGCTTAAGTCAAGCGTCTATCTTTTCAAGCGTCCAAAAACTCTTTTAATACGAAATCTTTTGAAGTCGAAAAAGACTTCAGAGTCTATTCAACCCCCCCCCCCTTCTAGAGCCTTTCGTATGCCACTTGGGACCAACAAGTGGTATTAGGGCGGTTAAAATTGAAATTTTAAAAAAATTCCAAGCATAATTGCTTGTTTAGATCCTTTTCTTTCAAAATCTAGTTGCATTTAAAATTTTCGATATGGCATTTGCTAAAGTTCCCAAACTGACTGAATCAAATTTTGACACATGGAAAGTCAAAGCATTTACATATCTCTGTTCATGTGATGATGACATGTGTGATATTATTTCAGATGGTCCAATCAAAATATACAAAGTTATCACAAGAGCGCCTAGAGCCACGGAAGAAACTCCCGATGGTTACGTTGAGAAACCAAAACAAGAATGGACTCCAGATGAGCGTCGAAGAGCTAATTTGGACAATGTTGGTCGTAACGCTCTATATACGGCTATTGGTGATAATGAAAACATATTTAACAAGATCAAATCTTGCAAAACTACTAAAGAAATATGGGATAAGTTGGCTACGATTTGTGGTGGTTCAGCTCAAATCAAAGAAAACAAACTTTCCATTGCCAAGGAAAAGTTTAACGGATTTAAGATGATACCCAATGAAACGTTAGAGCAATTGGAAATAAGATTTACAGCTCTAGTTACAGAACTTACATCGCTGGGAATGGACTTACAGAACAGAGAAATGGTGGTTAAAATCTTTAGAAGCTTACCAAGTAAATTCTTGATGAAGACAGCCGCTATGAGAGAATCAAATATGCTGGATCTTCTAACTCCAGAAGACGTCTTTTCAGAGCTAAAAGCATTTGAGTTCGAGTTGAACTCTGCTAGTGATATTGTGAGTAATCCAGTGACTGAATTTGGAGCGCTCATTGCATCAATCAAAGGTAAATCGGATAATAAAGGAAAGAATTCAGATATCAATGAGGAAGAAGAGTTGGCTTTGCTGAATAGATTCAGGAAGTTCTTGAGATATGAAAATAAAGGAAAAGGTTTCAATAATCAAGGACAAAGTTCATATCAAGCGTCTTCTCCTGTGCAACAACAGTTTCAAGCGCCTCAGTATTCTGTTCCTTCATCCCATGCGTCTGCTCAATACCAAGCATCTACTCAAAGTCTCCCAGCTCCAGTGGTCTCAAAACCACACATTGCAAGGTTAACAAATGAACAAAAGATGAAAACTAATCTTTGTTATAATTGCAGAAAACCAGGGCACTACCAGGTAAATTGCCCTTATCCAAACGTATCCAAGCCCTCAAGGCAGGATTACTTGGATAGAAACCAATTCAGGAGCAACCTTCGGCAACAAGGTTTGCTAGCGGAATCAGAACCAACATCCGCACCTAAAGATTTAGAATCATCAGAAGAAAGTAGTGATGATGATGAGCCATTAGACGACTCAGCGCTCATATGTCTCATGGCCAGAGATGATGAAACATCTCCTGAGGTAATCAATGAATTATCAATTCCTCTTTCTTATGATGAATTACTTGACAAAGTCAAAGAATACTACAATGAATGTCAAGAAGCTGGCAATATATATCAAAATGATCTCGCTATTATCTCATCACTCACAAGAGATAAAGTGACGCTCAGAGCAGAGTTGCGAGTTCAGAAACAGTGCATTGAGAAGAATCAATCGCTTGAGAGAGAAATTATTCAATTGAAAGGTGATCTTGATATAATAGTCAAGAGAGAAGCTGATTTGATCGCTAGACTTGCTAAATCAGAGCAGCTCATCTCATCATTATCAAAAGCTTCTAGACAGCTGGATAATGTGACTGAAGTAACCAGATTATTTGGTGAGAAGACCGGTTTAGGATGTGATAAACTCTGTAAACAACCTAATAAATTTGATGTTACGGCAAACAACAAAGGAAAGGGTGTTATCTTTGTTGAAAAAGGTTCACAAAGTCAAACACAAAATGAACCTAGTGACAATGGTAAGAGGCCAAATGAGAAAGTCAAAGCTAATTCAGGCAAGGGTAAGGCTAAGGCAAATGATTCACAAAGATGGGTTTATCCAAACGCTCAAAAAGCTAAAGATAAGACTGACCACTGTGAATCAAGCGCTAAGCGTCCAGCACCAAAAGTGCAACCCAAGCCAGTGCCAAGGAATTATCAACGTCAATATCCAAGACAGTCAAGATCCTATTATCGATACTATGATGATTATGATTATGACTATTATTATAATCAAGGATATTATTATACATCCAAAAAAACACACACAGCACAATGTGAAACCCAAAAAGGCCAGTATTCCTACAATGAAGACGAGGCAAATATGGGTTCCTACAGTTCTAATTCAAACTAACAAAGTTACTAATGTTGAAGGACCCAAGCAACAATGGGTACCTAAACAGAAATAGAACTTCCCTTTTTGATTGCAGGTACCTAGAGCTAAAGCCGATACATCTGTGTGGTACTTTGATAGTGGATCGTCAAGGCACATGACCAGTTCCAAAGATCTTCTGATCAACTATCAAGCTACCAATAGTCCTCAGGTTGTATTTAGTGACAACTCCAAAGGTAAAACCAAAGGTATAGGTACTGTGCATAGGGGGAACATCATGATAAGTGATGTTTATTTTGTTGAGGGTCTGAAGCACAATTTATTAAGCATAAGTCAATTCCGTGATAAAGGTTTTGAAGTCATATTCTCAAGTGACTATTGCTATATAAACGACGCTAAGACTAAGTCTACTAAATTGAAAGGAAAAAGAACTAACAACGTATATTTAGTAGATTGGGGTTCAACACTTGATAACAACCCAACATGTTTTGTTGCTAAAAATGAATCTAAAATGGGTTGGTTATGGCATAGAAAAATGAATCACCTCAACTTTAAGACAATCTCTCAGCTAATAAGTCAAAATCTTGTAGAGGGATTACCAAATGGACCATTCCATAAGGATCGTCTTTGTGACGCTTGTCAAATGGGTAAACAAGTTAAATCATCGTTCAAAAGAAAATCTCATCTATCTACCTCTAGAATACTTGAACTACTTCACATGGATTTGTTTGGACCTGTTCAAACGATCAGTATAAGCGGTAAAAAGTATACTTTGGTGATAGTAGACGATTTCTCTAGATTTACTTGGGTGGAATTTCTTTCATCCAAAGATGAAACATATGACAAGTTAACAACGCTTATTCGGTAACTTCAAACACTGAAAAGTCTTAAGGTTGCAAGAATAAGAAGCGATCAGGGTACTGAGTTTACTAACAAGATTGTTGAGAAGTTTTGTGCAGAAAATGGAATACATCATGAGTATTCAGCTCCCAGAACTCCCCAACAAAATGGTGTTGCTGAGCGCCGGAACCGAACGCTTAAGGAAGCCGCTAGGACTATGTTAGCAGAATGCAAGCTTGCTCCTAGATTTTGGGCCGAAGCGATCAACACTGCCTGTTACACTCAAAACCGCTGCATGATCAACAAACAACATGGAAAAACTCCATATGAACTATGGAAGGGACGTAAGCCAAATGTTTCATATTTTCACGTCTTTGGTTCTAAATTTTTTATCCATAATAGTGGATCCCAAAGCCTAAAGACTTTTGATCCTAAAGCGGATGAGGGAATCTTTCTAGGCTACGCCAAAAATGGAAAGAATTTTTGCATTCTCAATAAGATCAAATCGAAGGTTGAGGAATCTATTCATGTTGTTTTTGATGATGCTAACCAAGAGCCGAGTAAGGTTAATTTAAATGATGTAGGAGTGGAAGATCTATGTCATCAAGCGTCTAAGATTACTATTGATGAAGATACTGACGACGATGATGAGATCTCAGTGCCAACTCCTAAGAATACTCGTGAGATTACTCTAAATTATCATGTAAGAAATGCTGATGATCATGAAGAGAATGATCATCAAGAGCACACAAGGAATTGTGAACTTGAAGCGCCTACGCAAGAAGGTAGTCAAGCGTCTGTTCCTCAAGCGCATGTTCAACCTCTTAACCCCTTCCAACCAGATAGACTATGGCTGCGTGATCATCCACCTGAGCAGATTATTGGACATATTGAAGCACCTGTTAGGACTAGAGCCGCTACGTTCAATGAGGCTATGTTCGCAAGCTTTCTATCTCAAATGGAACCTAAGAAAGTGGATGAAGCGCTAAGTGACCCAAGTTGGATTGAAGCTATGCAAGAAGAGCTTAATCAGTTCGAACGAAATAAGGTTTGGATGCTAGTACCAATACCAACTCCCCAAGGAGTTATTGGATCTAGATGGGTATATAGAAATAAGATGGATGAGAACGGCATTGTTATAAGAAACAAGGCTAGACTCGTAGCTCAAGGGTATTGCTAAGAGGAGGGTATTGACTTTGATGAGACATACGCTCCTGTCGCTCGTCTTGAAACAATCCGCATGTTTCTAGCGTATGCAGCGTTCAACAAGTTCATGGTGTATCAAATGGACGTGAAGAGTGCCTTCCTGAATGGTAAATTCCAAGAAGAGATATATGTGGAGCAACCACCAGGATTCATCAACAATCATGGTAAGGGTATGGTTTATAAGCTAGAAAAAGCACTTTACGGGCTTAAGTAAGCACCCTGAGCATGGTATGACACTCTCTATATCTTCTTATTGGTAAAGGCTTTTCAAAAGGCAGCGTTGACACAACGTTATTTAAAATTACCAATAACGAAGATATTCTCTTACTTCAAATTTACGTTGATGATATTATATTTGGTTCTACTAACAAGCGTCTGTGTGAGAAATTTTCGAAAATGATGCAAGAACAATTTGAAATGAGCATGATGGGTGAATTAACTTTCTTCTTAGGACTACAAGTTAAGCAACTCCCTAATGGCATATTTATTAACCAAGCTAAATATACACGAGATATGATTAAGAAATTCGGTATGGAAAATGCATCATATTCAAAAATTCCAATGAGCCAAACGCTTAAGTTAGATAAAGATGAAAGTGGAAAGAAAGTTGATATTACTAATTATAGAGGTATCATCGGTTCACTTCTTTATCTTACTGCCAGCAGACCTGATATTATGTTTTCGGTATGCATGTGTGCACGATTTCAAGCTGATCCTAAAGAGTCACACTTAATTGCTGCCAAGAAGATCCTTAAATACCTAAAAGGCACACAAAATGTGGGCTTATGGTATCCTAGAGATTCTCCTTTTGAACTAATTGGTTACTCAGATGCAGATTTTGCAGGTTGCAAAATAGATCGAAAAAGCACTAGTGGTACTTGTCAATTTCTAGGTGATAGGTTAGTTTCGTGGCATAGCAAGAAACAACAATCCATAGCTACCTCTACAACCGAAGCTGAGTATGTAGCTGCAGGGAGTTGTTGTGCACAAGTTCTATGGATGAGGCAACAACTCAGAGATTACGGAATAATCTTAGGACCAACCCCCATTCATTGTGATAACCAAAGCGCTCAAGCCATGACTCAAAACCGTGTTCTTCATTCCAGAACGAAACACATTGACATTAGATACCATTTTCTTCGTGACCATGTTCAAAAGAAAGATATCTCCATGCACTTCATTGGAACTGACAAACAATTGGCTGATATCTTCACCAAAGCACTCAATGAACAACGCTTTCTCACTTTGAGAAGTGAACTAGGTATGATTGATTTAAACGCTTAATCATCAAGCATCATACTTTATTAGACATATAATTTAGGGGGAATCCACTTGATTTATGTCTAACAGCCTTCTTTGAAAAACAAAAACAAATGGTACAAGTTATCAAATTTAAGGGGAACCTTAAAATTGTACTTGAACATGACTGTAAGCGTCAATGATCAAAATTTTCAGATGCATGATCATCAACGCTCAGTATTATCTTTGCATAAAATATTGGACGCTCAAGCATAGAAAGGACTTTGACTTTAAGCGTTATATTACAACAGTTATAATGAATACCAACCAATGGTATTAGTTAAGCGTTGAATCAAGTCCAATCAACTCTTAATATAAAAATATCTTTTTCTTTACAAGCCATGCATAATGTTTCCAAACTTCTTTCGAAGTAGTGGGTAGACTCAAAAGTCTATTTTGTACTCTACTTGCACGCTTCTATCACATCAAACTGGCAGGTAATCAAAAGTTTCTTTTCAAAATGACGGTTCAGAGATAGCACGTGTTTGTGTACGTGTCAGTGTACAAACGGGCGCGTGCGTTACACTCAGAAAATGCCA
This sequence comes from Buddleja alternifolia, assembly GCA_019426215.1. Classification (NCBI taxonomy): domain Eukaryota; kingdom Viridiplantae; phylum Streptophyta; class Magnoliopsida; order Lamiales; family Scrophulariaceae; genus Buddleja; species Buddleja alternifolia. The sequence goes on from CM033406.1 coordinate 8,543,197, forward strand.
AACGTTTTTAAAATTTTAACTCGAATGTCAAATCTTTATATATGAGAATTACCAAATGTAACTTCTCTCTATTACACAAAACTCGCGTCCGCAGTTAATGAATTTATGGCTGAGATTCAACAATAGTTACACGTGTCTACATCCTACAGAGACTAGAGAACACAAGTTTCAAAAATTCTTTACTGTATCATTTAAAACACAAATTCTGCAGAATGACAATTCACTTTTACTCAAAACATAACTGCAAAACTTATTCTCTCTCTCGCTCAAAGCAAAAGAAAAATCTCAGTTCATCTCTTTCAAATGGCACCAAAGAAAAATCATGGTCTACTTCTGCTGATCTTACCATCAAGGTGACTGAAGGCCTTGTTGTCGACTGGAAATTTCTCTATGAACAACCTCAGATCAACCTAACGGACATGATGGACATGGTCGTCAATGCTGGGCTCAAACCATTCTTGACCCAATACTCTTATATTTTTCCAACTGAAGTTGATACCTTTTGGAAGATTGCTAAACTTTCAGAGGACAAGAAGTCTATTTCTTGTCTAATCTCTTTATCCAAGAAGGAGTCTCCAAAGGAATTTCTCTTATCTGCTTCCACCATTGCCAAGAACTTCAATCTTCCGAATGAGGGTGAGGCATTGGATTGCGTTACATTAAAACAGATCAAGGAAGCATGGACAACCATGAGTGCATACGACGATGTGCCCTACACTCAATACTTCGAAAAGAAAGACCTGGTGTCCAAATACCGGCTGTTGGCTGATTTCTGCAGCAAGATCATAGAATGCCGAGTGGGAACCTTTGATAAGGTGAACCATGTACAATTTCAGATGATGACTGCTATACTCCTCAACATCAAGATCAACTGGAGTGAGTACATCTTCGGAAGGTTTTAGGACAGCTTAAGCGCCTCGAATAAGCCTTATATACTTGTTCTAAGCGACCTATTGTACAAATCGAAATCTTTATACTCGTCTGGACTTCCGTTGAATAAGTCCAAGTTGTTGGGAAAAAGGATTCTGAATAATCTGTTCAATCCTCCAAAAATTGGTGGTTCTACTAAACCACTATCTGAGTGTCTGGAAGTACGTCAAGCGTCCGATAAAGAAGCGGAGCGTCCAGTGCCAGAAGAAGCTGTGAAGCGTCTGACTGCAACAAAGAAAAGGGCTCCCAGAAAACCCAAGGTTCAATTTTCCGCCTCCTCTCAAAAGGTTGGTGAGGAAACCGATGAGGATGCAGAGGACAAGCTACCTCTAAAAAGAAGGAAGCTGGAAAGGATCATCAAACAAATAGACTTTGAAGAACCATCTGTTGATCCTCCCGCTCCACCGTCTAAGCTCGTTGAAGGAGTCAACGTAAAGAAAATCTTCAAGCGTTCCAGGACTAGCAAGCGTCGAGCTGTTCCTGAAGAGCCTGAGACTGATGAGCCAAGCGCTCAAGTTGTTGTTGAGCCAAGCGCTCAAAGAATTGTTGTTGAGACTAGTTCTCAGGGTAAGTTTATTTCTTCCCACAACATCTCTATTCCTACATCTGTAGAAGATCCTGCTCTTATAGAGGATAGTTCTCATATTTCAGCTATAGTTCAAGCCGCTGCTGAAGCATCAACGGATGTCCTCCTGGATGTTGATATGACAGAAGTTGTTGCTATTGCTAAAGATATTGCCGCAGAAGTTGCTGCAATTGAAGCTGAGGAACCTGCTCCCACAGAGGTTCAGACTTCTATCCCTGTTCAGGATATAACAGAGGCACGCTCAGAAGGTCAGAGTGTTGCTGAAGACGTTCCAGCGCCTAGCCACTTCTTCAAACTCGACCCCTGAAGACGATTGATCATTCAATCAACTATATACCTCCTGTTCCGGAAGAAGAATTCATTCCAGCAGGCTATAATGAAGAATGTTACATTGTTGCTGAAGCTGATCTAGCCAAGATAATTGATAGAGATCGAGCTCTTGTGGAAATGATGTTTAGTACCGAAGTCACAAGCGACAAATTTGCGTACTACTTGGCACTCGCCAATGGAGATACTCTACCTCCTACCCCAGCGTCTATACAGATATTTGAACAATGGGGTACTGATAGAATTCCACAAGGGGATGTGTACTTAGCTTACTTCATGGATATGGGACGCAGCAAGCCTTCAGGTTTTGCTCCAAGAAACTACAAGATTAGAGCCTATGAGCGTCTACCTGTGAGCGTTTAAATCCTGAAGAGGAAATCTTAAACAAAGAGGGTTATTCCCACTTTTGTTCAGTTGTGCACAGTGCTGCTAATCAGAGTTTTCCCAACCCACTCAGATTGTGGAAGAATAAAAGTCCCTATATCGGTGAGCGTCCTGCCTCTCTAAACGCTCTCATTCAAGAAGAGGCTGACTACTTCTTACAAAGCGTCCTGAATGCAAACTATCAACCTGATAAGCATCGCTTTGAAGCCATCCGAGATATTCATCATGAAGGCTTTCGTGCCATTTTGCATGCTGGCACAACCTTTTGCATGAATGAGGTTACCTGGTGCCAAACCTACGTTGGCCAGCGTTACAAGTTTGAAGACCTGGTCAAGGAACCTCACTTGTTCACCATCGGCATGCTAGATAAAAGAAGACAGTTTGCGCGATATTGCTTACAGCGCCGAGAAGCAAGAGTTGGGCCACTTGCTCTCTTACTATCTTTTCGTCAACCAATAGAACGCTTTCTGCGTGAAGCGTTGGCTAGAATCGCAGATTTGCCAATCAATTACTGTGGCCAAGCGGAACAAAGCTTACTTTAGATTTAACACTTACACCTGGCCAGCAGGAAGACAACATCAACCATATGTTGAAAATGCTCCCTCCGTTACAGGATTTCGACAACGTCTTCACTGCAAACCTGAGAAAGCCAAATGGATCCATTATAAGACCTCTTTTTGGATATCCATTGCTCTTCTCTTTCCGACAGGAACTAATAGAACACTATACCTATGTTCTCTCTTTACTCGAAAGAAATTCGGACATCTCGCGTGCAGCCTTGCCTTACGTTGAAGAATACATGGCAATGTACGTATCCGAGTCTGAGCGTCCATTGGAGTTACCAAAAGATAGAGTGCTACGCTTTTCATTTACTCAACGTGACGACGCTCTATTCTTTATTAAGGCTCCTCGTTGCAAGATCTTTGTTAACCACATGCTCCAGATCTTAGGACCAAGTTGGGTCATAGCAATGGACACTCCAATCCGCACTCTAAGTGATTTCTCGACCATTCCTATTTCTCGAGTAAATGAGTTAATCAACAGTTCATCAACGGAGTTTGCTAATTCAGATTTTGGAAGGCTCAACTTCAGATTCTGTGACTTTAGTCATCTAACTACTGTCTCCTCTTTACCTTCCTCATCTGATACAGAAGTTGCCTTAGCACCCATAGTGGAACCAGTTCAAGCGTCTCAACCAGAGGCTGTGCCTGACGCTTCAACTTCACCTGTTTCAACGGTTGCTGAGATAGCAATTCATCAGTCTGTCTTCAATCCAGATTTTCAACAACCATCTATTGAGTCACTAAAGCACACTTCAAGATTTAAACAACCAGCTGCCTCTCCGAATGTGCTTCAAACATTTGTGCCTCTCCTCACAGAAGCGTTGGAAGAGATGAACGCTCAAGCGTCCAATCATGCAGAATCTCTTCACTGGATCAAGGAAGACTTAGCTAAGATCGAGAAGGAGAATATGAGTGCTCAAGTTGCTCACATGCGCGGAGCTGCTGATGCTGCCGTAGATACTACTCTCTCTCGTATGCAGACGATGATAGATGGACTAGCAGCTAATCAAATTGATATGAAAGAATCTCTTGAAGAAAAATTTGATGCCTTGGCTGCGTCCATGGTCCAAATGGCTACTCAAATTTCCATTCTTACTGAAGCTACAGTAAAGGCTGACGATGGCAATAAGGGGGAAAAGAGAAAGCTCATGCAAGTTCAAGAACTCAATCAAGTTCTAAGCGTCACGAAGTGAAGCGTCCAAAGCCAAAAAATCCACAAGATTTTGTTCTCTGGCCACCTCCTCCTCCTATGCCCGAATCCAATTATCCTTCAAGGGTTGCCGCCACAGGAATCCTAGCAAAGAAACTGGTTTTGTCGTCCATTGCTTCAGAGCAGAATACCTGTGCCATCTCAAGCGCTGGACAATTCAAACGTGTTAGCGAGCACCACTTCCAGAAGCCTACTAACTCCTCAGACTTGGCTGTTTAAATGGAATTCATCAATTTTTATCTCTCAAGCGTTCAGAGCAGTGCTTAGGGATAAATCAATCCGAATGGGATCGACGGCATACAGTGTATGAAACAAGGAGAAAAGGGAAAATCGTTACGTAATTGACAGAGATCATCAGATAATGATCACCCTTCAAGATCTCATCGAAGAAGCCATCAGAACAGAAATGATCAGACGACGAAATCTTACCAGAAGAAAGTAGATCATGATAGCTCTTTGTAACTTAACCATCTCTTCTGTTTCTACATAGTTTGTAAAATGTATGAATTCTCCGAATATATATAAAGTACATTTTTCAGCTGAAACATCTCGTTGAAGCTTAACTAACTCTAACTTACTAACATAACGCTTAATAACTTTGGCTGTCGTAACTCTTGAACTATAAAAGAGTAAGTATTGCCATCATCAAAAAGGGGGAAATTGTTAGGAATTTCATGTTAGATGTTTTGATGATGACAATTAGGAATCTTGTTAGACCCCAAAGTTATGTACGCTTAAATTTCATAGATATATTGTATAATCATTTGAACATTAGAAATGTATAGGCTTTATTTTACCTTTTACTTTTGACATTCTTAGATCAAGAAGTCAGTTAGATTAAAGCGTTTGATACTTTCTGAGTGAGCTTATCAAGACAGCGAAATCTGAAGACTCCAAGCGTCCAAGAATCAATAGTGAATGAAGTTTGAAGAAGTTCACTCTAAGCGCCTGACATGTTCTGAGTGAGGTGTCAAGTAACTAAGACTGAAGTCTCAAGCGTCTATACTTCTAAATAAAGTCTGAAGACTTTTTTCAAGCGTCTAAATATTAAATAGTCCTCCAGATTATTTGGAACTTTCAGTCATGAATGAAGCGTCTATCAAATGACAAACATTCTCCTGAAGCGTCAGATCAAAAGGCGTAATGCAAATATTCTCAGTGCATTAAATGTCAATGGGCATTTAATTCAAATTGCAATAAATGCTGATAAGAGCATTAATGTGATAAGCACTTCAACGTACGAGAAGCCACCCTATTGGATTGTCAACACTTCAAAGACTGCAGCACCAACTTTTGTGCAGCAGATTTTCAGGAAAAAGGACAAAAGTTGTTCACTCGTGAAAGTGAGAGAACACGCCCTTGCATGTGTCAAACGGACACTTTTTCCAAGAATGCATATAAAATAGAAACTTCAACAAACAAAGCAAAACAGACAGAAACAATTATCAAGCAAAATTGCTGTTGCATTGAAGTCTCATTCCTTAAACTCTCCGAAAAGCGAATACTCAAGAAAAATTTTCTCTGCTTTCATCAAATC